>RJWH01003418.1:97800-147950 GCA_004363575.1 Solenodon paradoxus | reverse complement strand
GCGGACCTCTGCAACCTCAAGGCTGGGGCCCCAGCCACCTCCCATCCCCAAGCCCGGGGGGCCTCAGCCTGCTGGGGCGCCTCTGGGCCCCTGAACCGCAGGGGACGCAGGCGGAAATACTCCCTCCGCACGATGCCCCCGTCGGCTCTGGGGGGCCCCTGGGCTGGTTTGGAGCGCGCCTTCTTTGTGCCCGAGGGCGCGCTGGCAGATTCGGAGAGGTTCCTCCTTGAGCCGGTGGCAGAGGAGCCGCCGCCTGGCTCGTCGTGGGAGCAGAGGGCAGGGGGCTGTATCCCCGGGGCCCCCAGGTATGGATGGTAGGCTTCAGGGGGAATGCGGTTCACCTTCCTCCCCTCCGGAGCAGGGACGTCTGCGCGCTCGTCCGGGGCCAGGCCGAGGACCGAGTCCGAGCTGAAGACTCTCCGGAGCGCGCGCGGGGCGCCCTCGGAGACCCCGTCGGGCGTCCGCGCCCGCAGGCCCTGGCGTCGGTGGTCCTCCTCACGCTGCGTCTCCTGCGCGATGTCCCGCTGCACGTAGAGCGACAGGCGCCCGCGGTCTCGCCGCGGGAGGCTCACGGCGGTCAGCAGCGGCCGGGCGGGGATCCGCACCAGCTCCGCGTGGCTGGGCGCCCTGCGGAGCCCGCGCTGCTCGCGGAGCTCGGCCTCGCGCTCCTGGGTCAGGCGGATCTCCCGCTCTATGGGGGTCTCTTTGTGGAGCTCCGGAGACTCCCCATGGGGACAGGGGCCGGTGTCGTCCTCAGCCGGGACACCGCACTCGGCGGGCGAGCCTCGCACCCTCTCCTCCTCTGTGGTCACCTCCTTGGTCTGGGCCTTGGCTGGGCCCATGTGCCCATTGACCAGGGGCGGCGCGTGCCAGGCCCTGGAGGCCCGGCTGACCCCAGGCAGCGCCCGTGCGGAACCTGCCTTGGCTGCGGGCTCCCCGCGGGCTGCTGCCGCGCTCGCTTGCTCCAGGCTCAGGAACTGCTGTCTGGCCGCCAGGAAGTCGATCTGCCCCGTGTCCACCACGTCCTCCTCCAGAGACCTGGACTGAGGCCGGCCCTGGCGCCTGGAGTCCTCGTGGCCACACGTGCCTTGCAGCACAGCTACCGTGCCGCTCTTCCGCACCGCCTGGCCCTGGATGACAGCCCTGCGCTCCTGCTGCAGATCCTGTGGCCACCGGGGCTGAGCGGTCATCTCCTCCTCCTCTTCGGCATCCTCATCCTCGCCCTCCTGGGAGCAGGGCGGGCGCGGGCAGGCACGCAGGCTGCTGGGTTCCTGAGCCAGCTGGTTCTGGCCCCACACACCCGCCTCTGGTCCCACGCCCACCAGCTCGAATTTGTAGCTGGTGTCCTCATCCAGGGCTAGACCCCCTAGGCGCGGTGGGTAGCGGGTGCTGAGGATGGGGTATCTGGTTACGCGGTCCATGTTCTGGGTGTCTTGGCTGGCCAGGAGCCCACAGGGTGTGGACACTCTGGGATGGCTGAGGGAAGAGGAAGGGTCCCTGGTTAAAGTTGAATCTCTAATCCCTCTGGGGACAAAGCCCCGGACCATGGGTTTGAGGATAGACCTGTGAAGTTGGCCCATGGCATGAGATTCTGGGACTGTGCTGTTAATGTGGACTCTTGGACTCTCTCCTGCGGGGTGTGCCAGGCTAGTGGGATGAGGCCAAGGGATGCTGGGGGCTGGGACCAGGCCCCCCTGGACACAACTCACACAGCATCCTAACGATGCTTTGCCTCCTGGATCCAGCCATTCCTGAATCCCTGAGGTCCCGGGACGGACCCACCAACTCACTCTCATGTGCCTGATTCTTTCAGGTGCTCATCTCTCTCCCACACTGGGAGAGAGCCGGGCCCACGAGTCCCACCGCCCCCTTCAGTTCCCCATGTCCAGACCTGCAGCTTCCAACCTGCTGTGCCCCTTGTCTGCGCCCCAGGCCTGCACCCTTCCACCAGCATTCATTCATTCGGAGACACCGTGTGGGATTTCTCATCTGACCTCTGCCGATCACCCAGAAGGCCTGCCCTTTGCTGATGGGTGTCAGGTGGGGAAACTGAGGCCCAGAGGGGTGGCGGTGGGCACAGACGCCACACTTCCTGAATTGCCAGTGGAACACCTCTTCCCACCCCAGATGCCCTGCGGCAGTGCCGTAAAGCCAGCACATACCGGAAGACTCTTGAACCTTGTCCTTCTGGGCCACACAACACCCTGACCTGGGCTCCCCCCAGAAGGCCACACCCCTTAGTGTGCAGGTTTCTGCTTGGCACAGCTCCAGGAGCCTCCATGAAGGTAGCCGCCTGCTTTCCTCTTCCTGCCTGCTGACAAGCCCTGTTCTCATGCCCAGCCCCTGATGCACGAGGCTACATCCAGCCCACAGAGCCCCAAACTCTGCAGGTGTCCCCACCTCAAGCCTGACTCTCCTGAACTTGCAGCTCCTTCTGCGTCAAGGACCCTCATTTCTGCCCTCCCAGCAGCATCCTCAGCTGCAGCCCACAGGACACCTCCTCCAGGGAGTCCTCCGGGTTTGCCCCCACCCCCGAACCCTCACGGTGCATCTCCCAGGTGTCGTGCCCAGCACCTGGTGAAGAAAGGCAGATGGACAGTGTCTCTATGAGCCCAGAACCTTGGTTTCAGGCACCCACCTGGGTTCTACCAGACCTACTGTACACACTTGCCTTGGCACCAACCTGCCTGTAGAGACTGAGTGAAACCCTTCAAAGGAAGAGGCCCAGGACTCCATCAAATAGATGGGGGGAAACAATGTTGCAACCCACACTTAGCACCCTGTATCCTTCCTGTCTATCAGACAGTAACAGCTAGAACTGCCCACTTCCGTTCCCGGTGTCCGGAGCCGCAGCCTCCAACCCGCCATTGCCCTTGTCTGCCCGCCCAGGCAGCTGAACTTTGTGGTTCAGCGCGGAGGTGCAGGCCTTGTGAAGCCCAAGAACCTGCGTTTAAGACCCACAACTGGGGGAAGGAACAAAAACAAACAGGAGCGCCACCATGAACAGGGGAAAGGCTCAGGTGACAAATCCCAGGTGACCAGCTGAGTCACTGTCCCCAAACATGAAGGTTGGGGTGGACATGGCTGGAAACGAGAATGGCAGGTTCCAGCTCCTTCTCAATGTCACCAAGACCCTCGGTCCCTGTGCCCCAGGGGACAGAGTCTGCTGCAGGCTGAGCTGGGGTCTCTGCGAGCACCAGCACCCCAGCTAGAGAAAGAGCTGGCCTGCCCAGCCAGGTGTCCCCATGTCCCCACACCCTGGGGTTCCCAGAGGGCAGGGTGTGGTGCTGAAGGTGACAGGAGTGTTTGCGGAGTGAGCAGCTAGAGATTTATTAGCCACCAGGGACGTTCACTCCGGGAAGAAGGACCCCGCCCAACAGGTGGAAGGGCGGGTGGGGCCGGGGCTCCTTCCAGGTGACTCATAGCCATTGGCCAAGGCCCCCAGCCCACTTCCTGTGGTGCCAGCTGCCCTCTGGCCCACATTGTCCACACTTGGATAACAGGGAGAGTCCAGGATGCAGGGCCCCCTACCCAATGGACTGCTACATGGAGCCAGCCCCATTCCTGGTATGCAGTAGGCGCTAGATAAATGCCCTCAGTGTGCTTGTGGATGATATTTAAATCCTGACTCTGCCTCTGATCGCTGGGTAACCTGGACAAGTACTTCCCCCTGCACAGCCCGTCTCTTTCTATAAAACAGGGCACTGGCCATGTCCCCTGGCTTGAGACACTGTTAGGAGACAAACCATGAATCTGGCAGAGCCCTGACACAGGACCCTCTTCATCCCATCGACAGCTAGGGGACTGAGGCCCAGAGAAGGGGGATGCCGCCCAAGGTTGCCCAGCAAAGGGACACAACTGAAGTCTGTACTCTGGGGATTCCTCCTCCTTCAGGATGCCGCCCCGGGTTGCTCTCCCCGGGTTGCTTGCCCCGAGATGCACCCTGTAAAGCATCAATACCAGGACAGAAACTGGGTTTATAGCCCCTGCTGCCACATAGCCGCTTCCTGACCCTCCCCCCAACCCCCAGGCCCCCTGCCCTGGGGCCGGGATTTGGACAGAGCCACATCACCTAGTAAGATGGGACTCTCCCGTCATTCAGGTCTACTGCCTGGGACCCTAGTTGGGCAGAGCCCCCAAGGACTCTTGTCCCCATCTCTGCCCCCACCCCTGGAGTCCCTAAGGCTGGACAGTACTTCTATGCTGACCCCCCACCATGGGCACAGCCCACCACCCTCCTGTGTGCCCCCGGCCTGGCCTCGGGGCTGAGTATTGTGCCAGGTCTCCTTAACCGTGCTCTGAAGCCACTGAGAAATGTCCTCACAGAAGCCTCCAGAACCCCCAGTGGGGGCCTCTTGGCCTCTGACCTTGGGGTGCCAAGCAAAACTCCCCTTAGAGGCTTTGGGTTTTGGGTCTTGGAGGCCAGAAGCCAGGGGCTGAAACTGAGGCTCCAGGGTGGGGCCAGGGCATGAGGAGCCAGTCTGGGGGTGCAGAGAAAGCAAAGGCCCCACTGGCCCCACTGACTTGGGAGGGCACAGTTGGGATGAGGCCTCCCTCCCTTCACCCTGAGGACCCCACCAGCCAGCAGATGGTGCCAGCACGGACCCCAGCCACAAAGCCCACCCAACACAGGCCCCGGCCCCGCCCTGTGCCCCCTGCCTGGCCTGACGCCCCCAGTCTCACCTGGATCTCTATCAGCAGCCCCGAGCTCTGCTGTGGCTCCGTCCAGGGTGGAGGCCTCCCAGCACCACCCAGCCGCGGGTTGCCAGGGGACGGCCCGCCCACCCGCCCGCCCGTGAGCAGGTGCACCCCCGGGCCCCACCTGAGCTGGATCAGAAAACAAAGTCCAGAGGAGGAGGGAGAAAGAGGACACCGGCTCCCACACTATGCAAGGTGGGGACTCACCCAAACCTGCCCACACCCAACCCAATGGTGCTCTGTGTGGAGAGGTGGCCTCCTGCCTGCTCACACAGGGGCCTGCCAGCCCCCCGCCCCCCACATTGTGGTCACCTTCCAAACTCCTGCCCCATGCCACCCGCTCAGCCGGCTCCTTTCGGGGACAAGCCGGCTTCTGGTCTGAGGGACGCAATGCGCCTGGGTAAGGGTCCCACTTCTCCTCCTGGACATTCCCCAGGGCTGCTGGGAGAAGTCTCAGTCCACCTGGACGTCAAGAGGCCATTGGGGTTCCCTCAGACAGGAGCCTGCTCCTAGGCCAGCCAGGGGCAGGGGAAGCACACGGCTGTCCGGTCTGATTCGGGCTGTAGGGCAAAGCCGGGGTCTGTTGGGCAGTCAGGACGCTCAGCCCAGCGGTCAGCCTATGGGGAGGGGGCACCACCCCACAATGGGCTCTGCCCCTCAGGCAACTCCTCCATCACAGGAACCCCGGCCCTGCGGGGGGCAGGGCCCCCTGGATGGGGTTTTGAGGCCGGGTCTGCACAAAGGGCCCAGCCCCAGCTGGTGCCTAGAGTGCGTCCCACTCTGTCTGCTTCCAACCCCGCTGCCTCTGCCCACATTCGTCTAGACCCTCCATGCCTGTCTTACAGATATGGAAACAGGCACAGAGCATGTGGAGGCCCGGGATTTGAACTTGGTTCCCCTCCAATCTAGTGCACCATCCACCCCAGTCGCTCACCTAGGGAAACTGAGGTGCAAATGGGCAGACACTGGTTTTCCCAGCATGCTGGGGCCTGTAGGGTGAGGACCTGATCCTAGCAGGGGGCTCAGAGCCTGGCGTGCAGATGCACCCACTGAGGCCCAGAGCCAGCAGCTTTTCCAAGGTCCCACCACAAAGCCACAGAGTTGGCCCCATAATTGCTCCCCCATTGTCCCACCTGCAGTGTGGGCACCCCCAAGGGGGAGCTGAGGGGGAGCAAGGGGCAGCCTGGTGACCAAGGGCCAACGGGGACTGGGCAGAGAACCAAGAGCAGGTCTGGCCCACCTCCTGCCCCTCACCTGCTGGACTCACCTGTCCAGGTGCAGCTCAGATGCCTCCAAGGCTGGGGAACACAACCCCCTATGGCGTGGGCTGAGTGGAGAGGCACAAGCAGGCAGGAAGTCACCTCACCAGCCTGCTCAGCTCTTTACGGTGGCTCCAGGCCCCGCCCACCCTGGCAATCCAGGAACCAAGAACCAAGAACTCCAGGCCCAGGGCTGCTCACACTTTATTTGCTTCTCTGGGGAAATCAAGAACACTGGGGCCGGTCACACATCGAAAGCAGAGGCTAACAGCTCGGGGCTCAGGTGGGCTCAAGAGGGAGGGGGTCCCACACCACTTCCCGGGTCACCGTGGAGAAGGCCCCTTCCCAGGCCCCGAGGTTGGGGGCAGAGCTGAGATTGGAGTGGCCAGGACACTGGGCCCCAGGCTGGAGGCCCCTCGCAAGGGCCAAAGTAGGGCTGGGCCTCTGAAATGCAGGTGGGTGGCGTCTGTGCAAAGGTGCACGAGTGTGCCTCTGGGGATGAGCGTGGCTGCAACCAGGGAACCCAGTGCATGCCCGGTGTTGCTTGCTCCCCGTCACAGCGAGTGGGCTGGTCACGGGCTGGGCTGCTCCAACCCAGGCGACTTCCCTGCCCTCGGCTGTGCACACCCCCTGCACTTCCCAGAACCCCTCAAGCCCAGTAGAGCCGTGGGGGGCGGGGCTGCTCTCTGGGTGTGGTGGAAGATCTGGAATCCTGGTCCCAGCAGGCTGGACAAAGGGCCAGAGCAGGCCCCCAGGGACCCCAAATTAGCACCAGGAGGAAGAAGGGCCCTGGGGTGTGGAGCTCAAATGAGTGGCTCCTGTAGCCTGGCTCATGTGGGGGCAGCTCAAAGATGCCCCTGCCGCCCCATTCACAGGCCACGCAGGGATCACCAGCCCCTCTGAGGGGAGGCATGACCCAGGCCCACCTCCCAGGCTCTACCACCCAGTGGTCACACCCAGGGAGGACATGGGGGAGGGGCACGCCAGCTGGGGGCAGTCAGGGGACACACTCCATCCCGTACCCCTAGCCTGCGTTGACGGTGGGGGGGGCTCCCCAGGAAGCCGGGGTCACCTCCCTGCTGGAGACCCGCACAGCAGTGCCTTTTCCAGGGAAGCCCTTTCTGGGGCTGAGCGGGAACCGAGCAGCCCCTAGATCCCCCTCGGCCCCCCAGGTCCCTCCCTCTTAGGCAGGATGTCCCCTTGAAGACCTCACTGGAGGCAGAAGAAGGCACAGGGGAGGCCCAGAGGGCGCAGGCTGGCCGGTCTAGGGCACACGGAGGCCTGGTCCCCTCAGCCAGGAACGCCCCTGTGAGCTGCCTTGAAGTGGTGGGTCATCTGGAGAAGCGGGCGTGTCCGTGTCTCTCCTACCAGGTGTAGGCTCATGGCTGGGTGCAGAGGGCGTGTCAGGGTGGGACGGGGTGGGGACCCAGCCCCTGTCTTTCCAGTGAACTCAGAAGCATGGCATGTCCTGGGGCCCCTGCGGGTAGAGGGTGGGCGGGCACCGGGGCGGACGGCTGGGTCTGTCACAGGGCCAAGGGCCGGGGTGCTGGGCCAGGCAGGCTACATGATGGAGCAGCACTTACAAGGCTGCTTCTTCACGTCGAGGTCCTGGGGGTCAGTGACGGGGGCCTGAGGCCCCACCTGCTTCTCCTCCTTGGCGCTGGCACTGGCGGGCGGCTCGGCCGCGCTGCCATTGGGTGGGGCGACCTCCTTGGGCTCAGCTGCGTCCTCGATGACCACCAGCTCTGCTGTGATGGTGTCCTGCAGACCCAGCACCTTCTTGGTCTCGGCCTCGTCCTCCACATTCTGGTAACCCATAAAGATCATGGTGACCGGGGGCTCCTGGCCAGGCTGGATGCCTGGTGGGCCCGACGTGGCCTCGCCTGGCTGAGCCTGCACCCCTGTGATCTCCCGCCTGGAGGGTGTGGCCCGGATGACCTCCTCGGCGGCTGCTGCCCGGGTCTCTGCTGCCTCGGCGGCAGACCCTGCCTCGCTCAGTGTGACCTCGTCCGCCTTGTGGATGAGTTCGTCTACCTCAGAGGAGCTCAGGGGGTGGATTGCATTCTCTGCCGTACCATCCACAGCATGAACCACTGGCAGGGGGAGAGAGAGAGAGTGAGCAGATTCTGGACAAACACATGGCCTTGGGGGTGGCATGGCACCCTCAGGGCCGAAGAGGTCATGGTAAACCGCCTCACGCATGCAGAACCAATCAACGAGGAAAGCTGCCTTTTTGGATCCCTGGGTGCAGCCAAAGTGGCCCACAGAGGAAAATTCATAGGTGCAAAGGCATCTGTTCTGTTAGAAACCAGAGAAGTCCCTACCTAGTCACTTTGCAAAGTAGATCTCTGGGTTGTTGGGGGATATTTTTCCTGCAAAGATGGTAAAAAGTATTCTGGGAAGGGCAGTAAATTAGCCCAAGATCACCCAGCTGGCCAGGCTAGCCCCTGATCTTTCTCTCTGACTGAATCTCTTCCCCTCACATCAGGAATTGAGTTCTTCCTTGGGTTTATGTGGTTGATCTTGAGTTAAAATTCTATTACTTCACCCACTTTTCTTTCTCTTTCTTTTTTGAAGGAACTAAGGGAGGGAGGGAGAAGAAGGAACACTTTTATTTAGTTAGTTGTTTATTTTGGCTTTTTCTCCCAGCTCCAGGTCACAAATTCAGGTCACTGGCCATTATTACATGGTCCACACCCCAGCCATCTCAACTGCCTGAGTCACCAGGATGTGCCCAGTTTTCTTATAAATCCCCCCAAAGCTATACATTTTCCTCTCAGTTCTGCTTTGGCTGCATCCCACGGCTTCAACTATGGTGTTCTCATTCAAGTGTAAAGTTTATCATTTCCACTTTGACTGACTCTTTCTGCCAACATTTACTGAGAAGCAAGATTTTTGATGTCAGGGAGTAGGGGACTATGGGTAAGGACCACAGAGCGTTTGTCAGGGTCCTTATGGAGTCGGTCACTTTTTGTGCATACTCGTCTGTGTTGAAAACCCATGGGTCGTTCACCGCATAAGGCTTGATGTGTATAAGAATCTTGCTCAACGTCCTTTCTACATCTCTCCCGCGCTCCTCCTTTCTGTCACTTTGGAGCTGTGCTGTAGTCTCCAAGGACAGGATGTCAGCCCCTGGGTGGCATCCCCTCCAAGGTCTGACATAGCGCCTGATCTTAGTACCATAAAGTCCTAGAAACAGGGCTACTCGGGGAACACAAAGGGCGAGGCAGGAGCCTCCACGACCAAAGGTCTGGGCTGGGCACCTGGCTGCTGGCCAGGAGGAAAGTGATTTCTAGTTTCTCAGTTTCCAACCCCCTCAGGGAAGGGTGTCCTGGCTTCAAGGCTGACTCTGGGCTGCGGGCCGAAGGCTGGGTGTGCCCAGGTCGGGTACACGGAATCAGTGTTTCCCACTGGGCATTGCCGGACAGGATTCCAAGCAGCTGTTGCCATGGAAACTTCCTGTTGCTAAGCAACCAGAGTCCTGGCTGGTGGGTCCTGAACCCCTGGAGTGGGCGGGGCCCACTCAGAGGACAGGCATCCCCTCTGGCACTTGGCCCCAACCTCAGGGTTGACCAGAGCTTGAACCCACTTTTATCTGGGTGACACCCCATACACAGAGCCCCAACCCGATTTCAGGAGCACGTGGCTTTGTGGTTCTGAGGCTCGTGGCCCCCTAGGCTGGCTAGGATGTTAATGAGTGTGGGCAGTACTCAGAAGCCCCCCCAACCCTGCTGAGTGATCCCCCCAAACGTTAGAGTTCCCATGGGACCCAGACATTCCCCAGTCCAGAGAGTGAAAACCTACACCCAAACACTGGCAGAGCCCAGAAATCTGAAAGAAACCCTTCAAACACCGAATCCTCTTCGATCATGGAATGTGCATGGGGAGGGACCCTGGCCCCACGGCCCTTGGGGAGAGACCCAGACTCACAGCCCCCATGTGAGTGCCTGGGGTGAGTGCCCGGATGGGATGTGTGCAGAACAGCAGACCTCCAGATGGAGGGCGGGCTTGGGAGCAGGCTGGGGGCAAGGACCCCCAACCTGCTCCCAGGCATGCCCTGCGGCTCAGTGGCTGAGTGAAGGCCATGTAAAGGCCCAGGGCCCTGGTTCAAGGCCCGGGGCAGGAAAGTGAAAATCTAAACCCTGCCAGAATGAGGAAGGGGCTGCACAGCCCACCATCCTGCATCTGCTTGTGTGCTTTACTGGATGGTATTTTTAAACCTACAGTTTCTGCAAAGGACCTGGGACCCATCTGTGAACTCCATGCCTGCAAGTCTCTGCCTGGACGTCCTACTCTTTCAGGTCTTGTTGACAAATACAGGCTTGTTTTTCTTTCCTGTCTTCACAGAATGTGGCCTGGAATTCCCCCTCCCTGATCCATGTATTTGCCGCCCCGGGGGGCATGCCAAAATGAACGTTCAAACACCATCTTGTCTGTGAGACTGCCCCCGAATACTGACGGATGGAACTGTTCTCATAAAAGCTGTCCTCAGTTGATGTTTTTTTTAAGGGAATTTGAAGGTGTGCGAATTACATCGAGAGAAACAGACAGACACCTTGGGCTTTTGCCCAAGGCCACCCAGCTCCCCAAGTCCTGGGGCCCTGCTTCCGTGTGGCTGTGTCCCCACAGCTGTCCCCTCCCAGGTACCTTGAAGGCCAATCCTAGCTCAGCTCAGCAAAGACTTTAGAGCCCCCTCCCTTCAAGTCCACCATCCCTGCAAACTCCCCACCTTTGCATGTGCTGCGGGCTCTGTGCATGGCCCCCACACCTGCCGGGCATCCGATGATACCCTGTGCCTCCCCCTCCAAGTCCCCTAAACCCCGGGGATTGTGCCAATGACCTCGCTGGCCAGTGATGACTCCACGCAACGAGCCAGCTCTAGATGGAAGGCGGGGTCCGGCGCCCCCTGGCGGTTGCAGTCGCTGCTGCAGGGCGGGGCGCGTCCTACCTCGGGTCTCGTCTTCGTAGACCTTGATGGCCTGGGGGAGCAGCTCCTGGGGGAGCAGCGTGGTGCTGGACAGCACCCGAGTCTCCCCGGTCACCTTGTCTTTCTCCACCGTGATCTCCACTGAGTACATGGCTGGACGACAGGCACGGGTTACGCCAGGGTCGCCGCCCACGTGCCCGGCGGGGCAGCAGCCAAGCCAAGGGGAGGGGTGCCGCAGCGCAGAGCAAGCAGGGGCGAGGGGTGCCCGTGCCCCGTTTTGATGTGGCCTCCCCACCTCCGCATCCTTCTGTAGCTCCCCCCGTGCTGGCCCCACCGCCCCGTCCTTGGAGGAACAGGGGAGTGCCCACGACTGCAGGCGTATCCTGGCCATCTCTGGCCTGCCCTGGCCTCTCTGTCCACAGCAGGGCTGTCTCAGCCTCCGGAAGAATGTTCATCCCCTCAGGGCCCTGGTGGCTTTTCAGCTGGACACTGACACCAAGCTGACCGTGGTCCCAGACCTCACCCTGAGAACCAGGATCCCGGCACCTCCTGACACCACTTTCTGAAGGTCCCCAGAGCCCTAAAATGGCCTCATCCAAGATCTGCCTAATCTGCCTCCAATACCTGACCCCTACCTGGGGTCCTAATCCCTTCCTCAAAAGACGTCAGTCCCCTGTGGAGCCTGAGAGGTGGCCTTTGGAACGGCCAACCTGCCCCTTTATGCAGCCTGTGGCACCCGCAGCCTGGTGGCATGAGCCCCCAACTCTCCAGATGCCCCTGGACCAGCGCAGCCCCACCTCAGAGCCCCCCAGCCCCCTGGAACAGCGCCGCCCCATCCCGGTGCCGCCCATGGTCCTTCTCCCTGTGGCCCCCAGGGGGCGCCGTGAGCCGAGTCGCCGTCCCCCTGAGCCCGCCCGGCTCGCCCAGTCCGATGGGCCGTGCCTGGGGGGCTTCCTCCTGGAACACTCGCCCCACCCAGTGCCTGCCCTGCCCCTGCCGCGCCCCCAGCCCCGTGTCCTTGCTCAAACCTCACCTCTAAGTCAAGCCTCTCTACCTCCGCCCGAGATCGCCCCTCCAGCTCCCATCTCTGTCTCACGTTCTCCCAAAGTCTGGCTGCCAAACCCCGAGAAAGTGACCCCCAAGGCTGCCCCACGCCCCATGCCAGGCACTCGGTGAGCACTTGGTGAACGAGAGGTACTCAGTCCTGTCCCTGCGCACCCGACCCCAGCCCCAGACACCACCAGGAGGCTCGCTCCCTCCGCCCCTGCCTCCGGAGCCTGCAGAGTCCCTCTGCGCCCCTGCCCACTGGACACCCCGGAGGCCGGGCTGGGAGCCCGACCTTGCAGACAGGCGGCCCGAACCGCCACCTCCCCACTCGGGCGCCGCTGGGACGGCTTCTCCGGGCGGGGGGGCTCCGCGCACCAAGCCCGCAGCGGGTTAGCGGGCAAGTCAGCGGCGAAGCGGAGCGTGTGAGCCACATGCGCCGTCTCCGGGAAGCCGGGAAGCCGGGAAGCCGGGAAGCCGGGAAGCCGGGCGCCGCGCAAAGCAGGGGCCCGGGCCCTCCCGCCTCACCCACCTGTCTTCGTCATGGGGCAGCCGTCCCTCCGCACCGGTGTGCTGGACACAGGCCGCTCTGCTGGGCCGGAGAGGGGAGACCGTCAGCGGAGGGACGGTGGGGCCCCAGGCCCAACCCCGGCGGACACCGGTCATCCCACACTCGCCCAGCCACGCATCCACCAGGGCGCACACACCTTCAACACATACACACTCATGCACACACCCGGGCACACACCCAGAACCACACACTTGAACACACACACACACAGACACTCATCCACACCCCCCCAGACATACTCAGACACACCCAGACAAACACACATCCTCACCCCTTCACACAGACATATACACACATTTGAACACACACGCATGCACACCCAGACACACCCAGACACGTGGACACACCCAGACACACACATACAGAAACACCACCCCATTCCGCCCATCCAAGGACTCAAAATCCCTGGAGACTGCAGGGATGTCAGGGATTAATTTTTAATTCCCAGTAAGACAAGGAAGCTTGTCCTCATGAAGCTGCCAAGAGCAGCCAAGAGCAGCCAGATGCTGGGCTCCACCTCAGAAGCACGGGGCCACCGTGCACCCGGCATCTGACCCACAAGCGGGGAGCCAACAGACCCAGAGGTGCAGGGCCAGAAACCACTAGGCTGAAGGCCGAGTGCTAGGTCTGAGGAAGCCTGCACGGGCAGGCTCCCGGACCTCTGGCTTCTGGCTTTTCCCTCTTCCGGCGGCAGTGCCAGCCTCTGCTGGACCCTTGTCCTTTTGAGCTGTGTCCAATCCGACCCCACTTTACAGATGTAGGAACTGACTCAGTGCACAGCCGCCATAGTCATGTCCAGCCACGCTCATTCCTCACACACTCCCGGCGCCCGCCAGCAGGGGGCACCTGGCCCACGTCCCTTCCCCCAGCCTTTGGCCCTACCTTTGGGCGTTCCCACAGGGGTCTGCAAGAAAGGAGCGGAGAGTCAGGGAGCCACCCTGGCCGGTCACCCTCCCCGACTCATTCCCAGCCTGCCCCCTGGAAAACTCCTACTCAACCTGCAGAGCCCACCTCCTCTGGGAAGTCAGCCCAGCCCACCCATGCGCAAATGGAATGCTTCCCCCACCTCCGTGAGGGGGTGTCTGATGCAATCCACTCGCCCCAACTCGGTGGCCGGGACTCCTTGATGGCCAAAGCCAGCCTCAGCGGGTGGTGACAGGGTGGGGGTCTGTAATATTGGGGAAAGCCCTGCGCATACAGCAGGGATGCCAACCTCTGAGCCCTGCCCCATGGCAGGCACGGTCTCCGAGGTTGCAGGGGTGATGAGGGTGGGCCGGGGGGGCGTGTAGTGCCTGTGAATTCCTTAACCCCCAGATGTGGGTGCTCTTACAAGTGGGGAAACTGAGGCCCAGAAAGGCCAAGTCCCACAAGCAGGAATGGAACCCAAGAGACTGCTCTAAACCCTTTGGGGTGGGTGGGTTCCTGCCTGGGAACCCCGCTCCAGCTTCTCCTTACCTGCTGAGAGTTCACCACCACATCGGCCTTCTCTCCATCCTTGGACTTGGCTGGGCTGGAGGCAGGGGCCCGGGCAGGACTGGAGGTTGCCGAGCCCCCCTGGGTGGGCGCCGGGAACACATCCCCATTCTCCAACACCTCTATCTCCTTCTCCAGCCTGGGGACAGGGAGACACGAGCACCTCACTGGCACCCCGCCACAGTGCGGGGAGCTCTCTACAGTCTCTCTTGGGACCCTCCCCTCTCGGGGTTGGGGAAACTGAGGTCCAGGTTGAGGCTCCACCCGACCAGCAAGAGGCAGAGCCCGGCTTCCGCTAACTGCCCACCAGCTCGCTCCCCCACCCCCAGGCCCTCTCCGCTCAAACATGTTTACTTTTACAGGAAGCTTTATCTCTCTGGGGACACTTTCCAAGCCCCAGAGATAAAGACATGGGAAAACAAAACGGGGCTATTCAATCCCTGGGCAGTCACTGCCTCCAGATGCAAAGGACTGGGCACCACAGGGCAGTTCTCCTTGGAGGCTGGGGTTTCGGGGGGCCAGTCTACAGTCTTGCTGAGAGAGGGAGATGGGTGGGCAGGCTGGAGCGGCTTGGACCCATCCTCCTGGGCTCCACCTGGAGGGTTCCCTGGAGGCGGAGTCCAGGGTCGCCCTGAGGGAAGCAACATAAGGTCCCTCCCTTCAAGCTATGCCAGACAAAGGAGGGTGCAAGCAGGGGCCCTCATCCAGTCCCCAGATTCTTGCCAGCCCCCTTTGCACCTAACAGTGTCCGCACCATCCTCAGCCAGCACTTCATGCCTCGTCAGTCTGTACTATCGCTCAGCGGACCGCACCTCCTTCTGAGGCCCCAGCTCGGCACACAGTTGGTGCTTAAAGTTGCAGTGAGGATGGACAAAGGGGTTCCCGCCTCCCCAACGCAAGTGACCCCTCCAACGTTCTTCCACACCAGAGTTCGAGGCTCTCAAGTGAAGCCAACTCCCCGAGCAAGCGGCTGGTGGCGGTCAGCAGCCAGCACGGCGGAAGCCAAACAGGCCTCTGGGTTCCCCAAGGCCCAGGGGACATTGGAATTTTGGCTGTCACTTCCCTCCGCCCTGACCCTGCTGCCCCAGCGGGCCTGCCCGGAAACTCCAGGCCTTTGTCCCCTTGCCAGCTGGGGGACAGTCACCATCCGACCGGGCCCTGCCCCCTCCACTTCCTGCAGCCCCTGCCTGGCCTCCTGGCTCAGTGGGGGCCCACCAGCAGGGCAGGAGCCCATCCCAGCCCCCTCTGCCGACACCGCCCACCCTCCAGGGCGTCACCCTGGCCCACACCCACCTGGAGATGGAGCCCTCCAGGGTCCGGGCCTTCTGCTCATCCTCCTGCATCTGCCTCCGCATGTCCTCATCCCCCTCGGAGGACGACGACGGAGTCCCCTCCAGCAGCCAGCGTTCCCGCAGCGCCTTGGACTAGAGGAGCAGCCGAAGTCACGTTGGGGGCCAGCAGGATGGGGTCAGGGCTGGGTCAGGTGAGGTTGGCACTGGGTTGGGTCCCTCCATCTCGCTGCCCCACCCCGCACCCGATGGTCCAGGGCCCCTGCCCGCCTGCCCACCTTCAGGTGCTGCAGCTGCCGTCGGTCCTCCTCCAGCTGCCGCCGCTTGCTCTCGATCTCCGCCTGCCGCTTCCGCTTCTCCTGCGGGGGGGCGGGGCTCAGGGGTCACACCCACCCACCCTGCTCCCCGCCGTCCTGCTCCTCTGCATGCAGGGCCCCTGTGCCCCTGACCCCACCTGCACCCTTGACTTTATCTGCAACCCTGTCCCCCATCTGTACCCCAGCCCCCTGCATCCCTGAGCCTGCCTGCACCCCTGACCCCACCTGCACCCACTCCCAGCATAATGAAACAAGGGCACGCAATGTGGGGAAGCATAGTCTAAGGACAGGGACCTCATGCTCCTGGGGAGCACCAGCAGGCCCAGGATGCGTCCTGTCCTGAGTCTGTGCCTGGCGTGGGTGCTGACAGCAGGTGTCCCCAGTTCCCCCCAGACACGCATCCATGGTGGGAGGACTCACTGCAATGGCCTGCAGCCGCTCCTGCTGGGACGAGGTCTCTACTGCCAGGACCCTGCCGGGCGGGAGAGGAAACAGCAGAGGTCAAGTTGGAGCACTCCTCACCCTCGTCTTCAGTCAGGCCCTCAAATCCTCACCCTGTGTCATCCAGTTGGGTGACTTCACCCGCTTCCCTTCTGTAATGTGGGAGCTCTCCCCAGCCACCCCTCAAAGTAGCATTGCCCACTTCTTTAATCGCCAGACATCCCCTCCTGTCACTCCTCAGGGGAGGCCAAGTGAGGAACAGGCCTGAGGGGGCTGGGACAGGCAGGGTTGGGCTCCACCTGGAGCCCTGGGAAGGGTTTGGGGAGGAAAGGGCATTGAGGCTGGGCAGTGAGGGATGCATAGGAGTTCGCTGGGCCGGAGGAGAGCGTTTCAGGAAGAGGCATGTCATCTCCTCACCAGAGGAGATGACCATTGGCCAGCGGCCCCCTCCTCACCCTTCCTCTCATAAGCCCTGACTCCAGTCCTGAGAGGGGACTGTGGAGGGGAAGGACATCCATCCCAGTCCCACCTCCACTGGTGGGCTTGCAAAGTCCCAGAATTCCTGAATCTCTTCACAGCCTCCCCCAGAGTCTCCCAGGAGCCCACAGACCAGAGAGGCCGAAGGACTCACAGCAATGGCACACCAAAGCCAACCCTGACGCCTCTCTCATCGGTGTTTTGAGAGCCCTACTCGTGCGGTGTGAGGCTTAACTGGTGAAATATCAGTGTTACCAGACACACTGAAGAGACAGGGCTTTGTGCTGTTGGGGTTATGGGGCCTCCACAGGGATGGGAGACGCAGGACACAGGTGGGAGGCGGCGAGTCCTCAGGGCAATCCTGGGGGTCCATGACCTCCTCTCCATCCCCTCCAGCACCCACCTCTCATCCCCTTGTGACCCTCTTTTCCAGGCCCTCTCAGTCTAGGGTCCAGGCATTCCCTCAAACCTGAGCCCCTCCCTAGCCCCCCACTCTGAGGCCCCCACCCCAACCCGAACCTCCCAACCCTGAACCTCTTAAAGCTCCCCATCCCGAGCCACACTCTGACCCCACCCCAGTCCCCACCTCAAGGTTCTCCAAGCCTCACCCCAACACCACCCCTGCATCTCCTGGCTGCAGCCCTCAAAGACAGGGAGAGGGGTTCCAAACTCAGCAGGGGCTCCCAATTCCCCGCCTCAAGTTCCAGAGTCCTCTGGGCCACTCAGGAGGCTCTGGCAGCAGGCCAGGCAGGCCCAAAAGTTTCAGGCAGTGGGAGCCAGGCCCCAGGCCCCCCACACCAGGGAGCCCCTTATCTGCTCAGGGACTGAAATTACAGCCCAACTTTGGTGCCCCCACCCCCAGCACCCCAGGCCTAGTGTCAGGCTCAGAACCACCCTGTGGCTCCAAGGTCCTCTTCCTGTGGGCCTCAGTTTCCCCATCTGCACAGACAGGTGGAGCAGACCCCCCTCTAACCCTCCTTTATCTCCCCCACGCTGTGCTTCAATAGGGGGACAGGTGCCCAAAGTCACATGTGTGCCCAGTCACCCCTGACCCCACCGAGCAGCTTCTCTGTCCAGATATGGCCTGCAGTGCCTGGCACCCGCCCCGCGCGTCCACTTTCCTGCCCACCGCTGGGAGCTGCGAAGTCATCTGGCTCCCACGCCCCAGCCAGGGGACCCCACCCAGCTCTGCCTTTCCTAGTGGCCACACCTGCCCTGGCTGGGGGCCTCTGGGGACCCAGCCAAACCAGACAGTCCTTCTGTGGCTTCCCTCCCTCCTCCCTCGGGGCTGGCTGGGTTCAGCTGGGTGGGTGGGTTCAGGAAAGGCTGCAGCTCTGGGGTCTGTTCCATCACTGTGTGCAAGGCAGACAGATGTCACCAGTCCTGTGCACCCCAGTCTGGCCCAGCCCGCTCTTGTCAAACACCCATTTCCCAACCAGCCCGCCTCCACCATCGCCTCCCTGCCTTGACAGCCCCTCACTCCACAGCCAGAGGCGGCTTCTCGGGACGCAGTTCTCTGCTTCAAGTCTCCCAGACCCCCTTCCTCAGTTGAAGGAAACTGAGAGCCAACGTGGCCCAGCCTCTGCTCACTGTCCTTCCCACTATTCCCCTCTGGCTCACTGCTTCCAGCCTCCTCAGCAAGGGCTCACGCCTGTGTCAGGGCTGAGCACTGGCTGGTCCCTCTGGTCAGCTCTGAGGTGGTCTCAGGGACCCGCGCAGGAAAAAGGCAGAGCTTCGGAGGGGCCTAGAGCTACAGAGACCCGAGGGTCCCCAGGGCAGGCTGGGCAGGGGGACCCACAGGCTAATACTGGGTCCCACCCTGGCAGGCAGGTGGCCATTCTGGCAGGACACAGGGACACAGGGAATGCTGTGTGGCCAGTTTGCCAAGCTGGAGACAACAAGGCGGGCAGTGTCCTCGCTGGGGTGGCCTGTCCCTGCTGAAGGGGCCAAGGAAGGGCAAGGCCAGGCGGGCACAGTGGAGAGGACAGCGCCCCAGGAGAATTTCCATTCCCCCCCACCCCCAGGTCCCTTCTCACAGCCCCGGACGCAGGCGGTGAGGCACCCTCGCACCCCTCCCCGCACCCTCCCCGGGCCTGGGGGCGCCAAGTCGTCCAGCCCCACCCTGTCCCAGGCGCCTCCGGGTGATGGATGGCGGGCCCGCGGGAGGCGGTCGTCCTGGCAACCGCGCCGTACCCATGGCAACGCGGAGGCCCGGCACGCGGGGGTGGGGCCGGCGCCGAGCATCTCCCGCCCCCAGCCCGGAGCTGGGGTTAGGGGCTTCCCTCCCGGGGCCTCAGGGGCTGCCTGGAGAGGTGGGCTGGAGGGGTCCCCGGAGGAAGCCGCCTACCCTGCTCCTGCAGCGGGTGGGGGGCTTCCCGTTTGGGTTTAGGGGCGCCCGCCGAGGTAGGAGCTGTATCCAGGGTCTGGACTCAAAGCAGTGGCTGGCTATCAAGTGGAGCTAAAGCTCAACATCATACAAACGAAGAAAACAGTCGCCACAAAACCCTGACAACCGCAATAAAAATAAGAGCACCTGTCCCCACGCAGCCCCGGCCAGCGGCCTCAGCCCCAAGTCACAAGAGCGGAAAGGGGCTGGGAGAAGGGGGCTCCTTCCTCCCGTCGGGCCTGTGAGCCACGTGGGCTGGAATCCCAACAACGGAGGAAGCGGGACCACAGCTACGACGCTGAAGTTGGGGCCGAGGCGCACGGAGGCCTGACCAGGGGCAGCGGGATGGCTGGGGCTGCATGACAAAAGATCTTGTAAGCTCCCCCCGAGGCGCTGAGTTGTGGCCACCAGACACCCGGAGGGTTTAGAGCCCCAAGGCGGCGGGCTGGTGCGACCCGGGCGGGCTCCCTGCCTCTCGGAGCCCCCACTGGCCCCCGGGCCGTGGGCAGCAGCTTGCAGCCACGGTGGAGAGACACGCCCTCCGCCCACCGCCGTCCGGCCCTCGCGCGAGTATTTTTAAGGCTCAGGGAGCGCATTCTGGGCTCGAGCCGCGACGTGGGCGGCTCAGGACTCCGCGAGGGCGGCGGCGGCGAGCGCGTGAGATAATCCTGCTCCAGGACATGAGCTCATGACGCCCGAACCCGGCCAGCCCTCCCGGCGCAGGCCTCAGCTTTGCGGGGCGTTTATGTTTTCGAGGCTCAGAGAGGTTACGCAACCAGCGCAAGGTCACCCAGCGGGCAGGACAGGCGGGCGGGAGGCGGGCTGGTGGGGGCGCGCCTACTCTCCCGGAGCCCACGCCCCGGCTGGGGCAGCTCCAGCCAGAACGAGGGGGTCCGGGCCCAGGCAGGCGCGCAGCCCAGCGCCTCCAGAACATTCCTGTGCTAATTGAAAGGAAACAGCTGACCACGACCTTAGCCTGGGGGGCGGGGCTGAGTCACGGGGCTGGAGCTGGGGGTGAGAAGGTGCCCGGGAGGCCCCTCCTGCATTGGGCCCGGGAGAGGGCATCTTCTCCCCTGCAACTTACAGTTGCTTCCTCCCTGGGAACCCCTGTTCCCAGCTCCAAAGCCCCCACAGCAGGTACCCAGCCTGTCAAGCTCTCTCCACCTGCTTCCTTCCTCCACCTCCCAGCTCACACCAGGCCTCCTCTTCCAGGAAGCCCCCCTGGGTCTCCTCCCCTCCTCAGGAAGGAAGTGCTATCCTTCAACCACCACTGGGCATCCAGACACACTACTGTCACTGGAGAAGTCAGATGGGCTTTCTAGAAGGTTCAAAGCAGAGAGGCATCACCCTCTTGCTGGGGACAGAGGTCAGAGCAGGCCACAGATCCAGAAGAGCAAACCTCTTGCCCATTAACCTGTAGGGGAGGAGCTGGACCCTGCCCTGGGCCCTCTCACAGGAAGGGGCAGTGGGGCATGATGGGCCTCTCTCCAGCCCTGCTGGCTGCAATGCATCCCCAACCCTCCCAGGCCCCCTCCTACCCCAGGGGCTTGGCCCGGCTGTTTCACCAGGCACACTGACCTCCCCACTCCTCCTGCAGGCCTCTGCTAACCCCAGCACCCTGGACCTCACCCACACGTAACACCAGTCATTCTCCTTCCTGCGTCACCAGCAGCTGTCGCTTTTGTCCCCAAGATCCAGCAAGCACTCGGTGTTAGCCGGACCAGCCTGTCCAGGAGGGGTCAGGGGTCTTCTGTTTCCAGAGGAGGCCACTCCCTCTCGTGCTCCTGCCACCCCACCTGCGCCACTGAGCTCTTGTTTGTTAAAGAAACAGGACCCAGAGGCTCCACACTCAGCAGAGACCCTACACACTAACATCCACAGCTATGTCCATCGACAGCCACAGACATACATGTCCCCCCACATGGAGCGTCCTCGCACTCACAGCAGGGACACCCTGACACTCGTTCCCACGTGGAGGGACCCCACTGCTCAGGTGGAGAAGCCAGACACACAGGCCCCGCAGGGGGCTCCCCCACCCCAGACAGAGTAGGGGCTGGGGGGGGGCCAGGCTGATGCAGATGGGGCAGCCTTGAGGGCCATGGAAGGTTCTGGAATTAGAAACACTGGTTGTACAATTCTGCGAATGTATCAAAAACTGCTGAGTTGCAAGGTTTAAAGAACTGGATTGTATGTGAATTATGTCTCAATAAGGTTGGTACAGCTGAGATCCTGCCGACCCCCAGGGGCATCTAATGGCCCTGCTGGTCTCCCTGAGACTCTGCAGGCAGATGGACCTACTACAAACCCACATCATGGTCCCCATCCGTGACAGGTGCTGCTAGAAGCCTCCACCCCACCAGGCTGGACCCTTCATCCAGTAGAAAAGCCCACCCCACCTGGACTCTCTTCCAGACTCCCAGCCCAATCCAGACAGTGCTTAAATCCTTGCCCAAAACCCCTGGGCCAGAGACAGACTCTCTAGCCAATTTCATGCTCCAGACACCAAGACCCTCACTAATCCCTGTGTGCAGCTCTGACCAGCATTCCCAGGTCTTGCCTATGCACTTCCCTTGGGGAGGTACCTGTGACCCCCTAGCCAGGCAGAACCCCATTGCTGCTTCCCTCTTAAACACCCCGCATGGCTTCCACCAGGTGCTCAAGGCTGGCGGGACCTAAGCCCAGAAGCACCAACAGCAAGCACTGATCTCTGAGTGCTTTTCCACTACAGGACCTTTGCATGTGCCAGTCTCTCTGCCAGACACGTTCCTCCGCCTGCCTGGGTGAACGCTTACATACTTTCCCAGAAAAGGCTTCCCCAGAGCTCAGAGGAGACCCTCTATGGGCAGCTCCAGCCCCCTCTGATTCTGCCTGGGCTGGGCTGGTCAGCAGGGGTCAGCTTCCCGGGTGGAGATGGGATAGAGATACGGGCTCCTGGACCCACACAGAGGTGACGTGGAACTTCTTTAAGACCTGAACCCAATTCCCAGCACCCAAATCTGAGACCCTGGAGGCTAGGCTGGCTATGGGACCGGGACAGAGGCTGGGGGGGCTCACGTCCCAGCTCACCCAGTGAGAAGAGTGGGCCTGGGAAGGAGACTGAGATGCTCCAGTCTCCTGTGGAGTCAGGACCCCATCCATCTGTGCCCCACACCCAAATTAACAGTCACAGCAGGTTCCTGTGGGCATCACAGCCCCTCAGACAGACCCCAGGGGACACCCCTTCTCCCCACACCCACCCATCCCAGAGAGTTCCCTATATTCGCACGGGTGACGCTTCCAGAATGCCCGGTATACAGCAGGCACCCACTTAATGCCGGCCAAGTGGCTCCCTCTCTTCTCACACCGCCTTCCTTGTCCCCACCACCACCTGGGGCATCTTCCTCTGGTGCCTGCCCTTTCACTCACTGTCTAAGTCCAATCCCCTTTCAGAAGGAAACTGCATTGTTACCAAGAAAACCAGCAGCCCACCCAGCCAACATCAGAGTAAAAACAGACACAGGAAAGCAAAAGCTGCTTATTATATTCAATTACCACAAGATACTGTCGCCTCCAACTGGCTCAGCCTCTCATGAAAAAGGGAGACGAGCCAGCAGGAATGGTGTTAAGGACCAACCCTTCAGACCCGCTGGGGACCTTCTCCCTGCCTGAGGGCCCCAAAGGGCCCCCCAGGGCAGAGTTTTGGGCATCGAGATCGCTGCTCCCAACTAAAATCCAGATTTCAGCAGCCTGGGGCTCCCCGAGGGCAGGGTTCAGCTCAGGACCGACCCCAAGTGCCCTACGACCCTGCAGGACCCCAGGACCCCCTCCCCGAGCATCGCCCCCCTCTGCCTCCCCTGTGCCCTGCCTGTCCCCATATGCAGTTACTACTTGTTTTTGCTAAATCCTACATGAACAAAATATCAAATTCTTAGATGTGTTTTTGAAAGAAACTCTCCCACCTGTGACTTGGCCAGCAAAAGCGACTCTGCGCCAGCCCCCCCTCCCTGCCAGCCTGATGCCCTGATGGGAAGGACACCCCCATGGCCAGTTCAGGGCTGGGGATAGAGGGTGCCTCCTCACACCTGCACTGGGAAAAGCCAGCGGCCAGGGGGACCCATAAGGAGCTCCCTGTCCCTGTCCGACCCCGGACCCAGCAGGCAGGGGCCTCCTTGTGCTGTGTGACTTGGGCGGTGGCAGCCCCCTCTGGGCTCAGTGGGTCTCACAGCTGAGAAAGGAAGTGGCAGCCTGGAGGGACAACAATGGGACACAACCAGAACCCCTCATTCCTCTGGTGGCCCCCTCCGTGGCCACACCCCACCCAGGACTTGCAGTGGGAAGTGCAGGCTCCCCTGGGCCTGAGGTGTGCAGACAGATAAACAGGTGGGGGACTCAGCTCAGACAAGTCCGGGCCCTGGCTCCCCTGAGCCCCTGGCCACGCTCCCGGGACCGTGGGGGAGCGGCTGCGCCTTTGTCTGTGTTTTCAAAAGCGGAGGACATCGGCTCCGGGTGTGGCGGGTCATGGGTGAATCCCTGGAGGAAGGCTGTGGCTCAGAAAACACACCCAGTGGGGAGGGCTGGGTGGGGACCCAAGTGGGCGGGCTGCCCACCCCATCCCTTCCTCCCGCCCATGTAAACACCCCCCCACCTCCCAAGACCCACCTGTGGGAGTGGGGGCGTGGGGGGGGCACTCAGGACCCTGTGTCCATGCCCTCTGGGGGTGAGACGCCGCATGGCTGTCAGCTCTGACCTGCCCAGGACTTGGGCGCCCACCCCATTTGGACCGAAGCCAGCGGACTCAGGCGCCCCCAGCTGGGACCCCATCATGGGGACCCTCTCCCTGGGAGGAGTGAGACCCAGGCTCCCTTGCTGGAAAGAGCCTGCTCCTAGGGTGTCACAGACACGAGACGCTGACCTGGGGAGAAGCCCCTCCCGCCGCCAGTGGTAACTCGGGACGCCGGGGTCTGGACCTCACAGGGGCTCAGGACAGGGCTGGGGGACCCGGGAGGTGGTCCTGCAGAGGAACAGGACTGGCCAGGACGCCTCGGGCTTCAGGGAGCAGGGAGTTCAGGTTGGGGGGGCGGCGAGCTCAAGGCCTGACGGCACCCTGTAAGGGGGTCTCTCCATCACCCGGGAGGGAGCCAGCTAGGAGCCCACAGGTGGCGGCCGAGGCTAGCCCGGGGGCGCGGGCGGGTGCGGGCAGGGCGCAGCGGACGCGGCGGCGGAGGCTCGGCCTCCCCTTCCCGGCGTCCCGGGTAGCCCCGAGTCGCCGTGCCCGAGTCCCGGGCTGCCCTCGGCTAGGACAGAGCCTCGGGGCGTGCGCAGCCCAGCGCGGGTCCCTCCCCAGCTGAGCTGGGGGTCCTGGAAGCCCCTGGCCACCTCCCCTTCCACGCGGGAACGCAACGCCCCGGCGGGGGCCCGGGTGGGGGGCCTCACTCCTCCTCGGCCACCCCACATCCCCGGCCTCCGAGCCCCGCACTCCGGCCGGAGCGCGTCTACTCACTCCATCTCCCCGCCGAGGTCCGGGCGGGTGGGCGAAGCTGGGCGGGGGCCGCGCCGGGCGCGCGAGGGCGGGCGGGGAGCCGCGGCCCGGGCGGGGCCGGCTGGCCGGGCGCGGGCCCTGCGGGCTAAGGCCTGGCGGCCGGGGCTGCGCGGCGCGGGGGCGGCGGCACCGGCGCGGGCATCGCCCCGCGCGCGGCTGTTTATTGTCCGGGCGGCGGCGGGCGCTGGGGGTGGGCTGGGCGCGCGCGTCGCCGCCGCCGCCGCCGCCGCCGCCACCGCGTTTCTCCTTCCCTCCGGTCTCCGCCTGCTCCCCTCCCACCCCGTGCGCCGCTCGGCGCTGCGCCTCCTGCCGGCCGCCGCCGTCGCCGCGCCCCCTCCCGGCGCGCGTCCCCCCCACCCGGAGCGTGTCCCCCCACCTCCGTGCGCATACTCCCCGCACCCTATCCTGGAGCGCGTTCCCCCACCCCATGAGTCCCCGCCAAGCAGGCCTGTTCCCCTTTCTCCAGGTGCGTGTCCTCACCCCACCCCATCCCGGTGTGCGGCGCCCGACCCCTCCTGGGGCGCATACACCCCCACCGCATCCTGGTGCGTGACCCCCCACAACTCGGTGCCTACGCCCCCCACCCCATCCCGGTGAGTGTACCCCGCCCCAAGCCGGTGCATACTTCCCCCACCCTATCCCGGCACAGTCTCCGCCGCCCCTCCCGGTGCGCATCCCATCCCCCATCCTCGCGCTCGCTCCCCCGCAACCTCCGGGTCAGGGCGGCGCCCAGCGAGCGCCCTGCCGGCTCCCGGAGTCATTCCCGAAAGGAGAGGGACTGATCCTCAGCCAGCAGAGGTCCCGGCGCTGGCCTGGGACGAAAATCCCCAGCTCGTGGTCCGGAATGGGCCAGGTTGGACAAGTCACCCGCGAGGAGAGCAGCCGGGAGGCCGCCCCAGGGCTGCGCGAATGCGGCAGCGGGCTCGGCTCTGGGTGAAGCTGGTCGGCTGAAGTGTTCTAGGGGGGCCGGTGCCAGGCGGGCTCAGGTCCAAGGCCGGTGGCACCAGCCGGCTGGTATGAGGAGGAGCCGGCTGCACCGGGTCCTGCTGGGATGCGACTCACTGAAGCCACAGCCCATAGCACAGCCAGTGGGGTCCGGCCCATCGCTGGGCTTTGTCTGAAGGCACAGGGAGAGGGGAGGCCCCAGTGTACCTTGAATCCCTTCTGCTGCGTGTCTCCATGTGGACCCCACCAGGCAGAGAGGCTGCACTGTCCCCCAACACGCAGGCCCAGGTCCTGACTTCCCAGGTTCTCTGGGAACTCTGGGCAGGCCCTAGGGGAGCAGAGGTTGAGTCAATGGCCTCTGAAGGCACGCAGGCCACATCCCCCTGGGTTCCAGTCCTGGTGAGGCGGGGAAACTACCAGTGCGAACCACTGTATAAAAAAACAGTGCTTCTTCCTGCTCTCTCTTCCTGCCTGCTCGCCTTCATTCCTGCTGCACCTTTCCTGTAAAAAGAGACCCCTACCCACCCCCAAACTCACGCATGCGCTGGGGGCTGGAGCAGGAGGCAGGGAGGTTAACCTTCCAGCCCCTCACTGTCCTGTGAGGTGTTTCTTTGACTGGACACTAGGGGAGGGGTGCTGGGGCGGGGTGTAACCTGGGTGATCTCTGGAGTGTCCTCCTGGGTCCCCTTTGCGGTGACTCCTCTAGCATTGAAGCAGTGGCGTCCACTAGCAAACCAGAGGGACAGACAGACTCAGAGAGAGACACTGAGACCCTCTGCTCCTCTCCTCCTGAAGGTGCCACCATGGGGTGCCTGGCAGGCAGAGTGCTGGAAGGGGGAGCCTGGCTGGGCTCTGTCCCCTCTGCTGGGGCTTGCACATGTGCTCGGGAAAGGGCAAATGGTCAGTATCAGCAGTGGGACTGCCAGCGGCGCGGGATGCTGCCGTGAGACCGTTCGCAGAAACAGGCAGCGGCCCGACGCACGGGCCCTGGCAAGCTCTCCCGGGGCGCATACAGCCCCTGCTAGGTGCCTAAGACGTCTTCTCCTTCAGAGACGACACTGTCTGCAAAGTAAGCCATTTGTGGGGTGAAGGAGTGTGGATGAATTTCTGTTTGTCGGTTCTGGATGGCATATAAAAGTTTATTACACTGCGCCCTGCTGGAGTAGTGGTTGGGTCCTCCGCCCCCAGCTGAGCATAGTCTGCCTACATCCCGAGTTCTAGTTCAGGGGTGGGGGCTGGGGAGACGACCAAGATGAATAAATAAATAAAAATAAAGTGCTTCTTCCTCCTCTCTCTTCCTGCCTGTCTCTACTCGTCTTCATTCCTGCTGCACCTCACCTTTAAAAATAAAATTACTACTGTGTTTTCACTATCGAAACTTGAGTTTGGCTTTGCCCGGGGTCACGCACTCCCTCAAGGGGCAGTCAGAGTCTTGGAGGGCAGTGGGGTGCTCTAGGGGCCCCCCCAAAGCCAAGCCACTCCCCCATTGCCTTCCCCTGGGGTTTGAGGGCAGAGGGGTGGGCAGAGGTGGGGAGGCCCTGGCCACCAGCCTCAGTTTCTGCACTGGTGGCAGGGCTTGTTCAGGGTCCCCAGGGTTGGGTGCTCACACTCATACAGGCTTCTTCTCCCCAGGCCCAAATGCAGGTCCAGGAGGTGCCGGGATCCAGTTCAAGAAACCAGAAGCAATTCCCTGAGCCGTGCGTTGAATGAGGGGTTGAAGGAAAAGGGTCCCTGCTGGGGTCAAGGCCCGAGTACATCCCTCCAGTATGCCCCTGCCTTAGCTGCTGCGTCCAACCCATCGGACCCATTTACACGCGAGGACACGAATCCCAAAAGGGCACCGGGTGGGTGGGCTTTGGGGGTCCCTGGGCCTCCCACAGGGGGCCAGGACTTTTCTAGAAATCTTGAGCTTTACTCAGAGTCTTGTATTTCTGTTCGGACTTCTGCCCCTGCCCGGGGCCTGGTGGGCCTGTGCGCCCACTGAGCACGAGCTGCAGGCTCAGCACGTCCGTCTCACAGCCCCAGTGCACTGGACCCGCAGGCGGATGTGAGCAGGGTGCTCGCAGCCCTCCCTGCTCTGTGACCCCAGGAAGCTCACTGGGCCTCTCTGGGCCTCTATTCCTTCGTCTGACAGGTGGGGGCGACGGTGTCCTCGTGCTGTGGGGAGCCCAGGGCCTGAATGCGTCTGGTCACTTCTCAGAGATCACACCTGCTGACACCCCCTGGGCCCTGCACCCCCAGGCTGGCCCCTCAGAGAGCTGGAGGCAGTGGGAGCATGTCCAGAGGGAGGGGCACCTCCAGGGCTCAACGCCAACGCTGGGTGGGATGCGGGAGCAGCCTGTGAAGCCGCGCCCCCCACCTTTCCTGGTCACATTTCCTGGACACCCCAGCTGCACTGGTTCCTGCTGTCACCACAGACAGTGGCTTAGTGTGACCGACACTCATTCTGCCCAGCGGGCCTCAGAGGAAATCCGGATGTTGTGTATGCACATGGCGGACTCCTTCCAAACCGCCGCTTCCAGTGACCCTGTGCTTTCTAGGGTTTGCGCACATGGCAGGGACACGGGGCTGTGTGGGCACAGCCTCAGACGGGATCAAGTGCCGGGGTCGCCTCTGTTCCTGCCTGTGATGCTGGGCGCCCAGCCCGGCAGTGTGAGATCTGCTGCGCATCTGCACCCTCTGCATCCTGGGTTCTGGGTAGGCTGATCCTATTTCTTGAGACAAAAATGGGACCCTGGGACGGCAAAAACATGACAGGGTTCTGTGCTGGCAATTCAGGGGAGTGGGGAAGGCGGAGCAATCTGAGAAGGAGCAGAACAGCCAGGCCAGCAACACGTAAATGCCATGTGATGGCCATCAGAGATACATAGTGATGACCTATGGGCCAGCAGGACTTCAAACTAATGGCCAGAGACGACCCCCAGGGCAGAGATAACCCTCACAGTGCAGAGATAACCCTCACACTGCCGGAGATAACCCCACAATACTGAACTGTGACTCCGCCATACTGCGGTGTTCTGCTCCCTTGGCAGAAGCAGTAATGAGTGGGGAGAGTGAATCCTCTTCCCCTGGCTCTGGTTTCCTCACGGGGGGGCAGAAACACAGTTGCAGCTGTGGCCACAGCGCTCAGCACCAGCATGGACCTTCTTTATGCGGGGCAAAGGGGCAGCTGATTTGGGGTCCCCTCCACAGACTGGCCCTGTGGCAACTGAGTCACTCCTTTTTGCCCTGTGTTGAAAATGGTACTGGTTTATTTAAAATGGGACAAAATCAATGTGTATATTGAAACACCAGGACAGTCAGGAAATATTTTAAAAAGTTCCTGTTTAAAATAGGACACGTGTCAGCCTAGTCCACTGTCCTATCCACCCCCTGCCCCAGCCTTCTCAGCTGTGATGGTTTCAGCCTGTCAGGGGCGCTGGAGCCATTGGGCTCCCAGAAACACCCCTTCCAACTGGCTGTTGCTGATGGCTTATCGGGAGCTCCCCCACAGGCCACAGCCACTCCCCTTTTCCGTCCGTTGGATGAGGTGGGGCCCACAGGCTGCAGAGCGCCTGCTGGAGGAGAGGAGATGTCAGCCGGCAAAGCCATGGGGCTGGGAGCAGGCGGCCGGGCCCACCTGCTGGCGACCGTCGCTGCAGCCCTGATGCTGACCGAGAGGCCCCCAGGTACCTCCACCCTGTACCCCCACCAGGAACCCATACCCTGTACCCCCACAAGAACCCGCACCAGGAAACTACCCTGTACCTCCACCCAGTGACCCCCCCAGAACCCCCACCCAAGGGCTCCTCAGGTGATCCCATCAGTGACCCCCCAGTACTCTAACCCAGGGACTGCCCTGGTGGCCCCAGGGTCCCTCATCAAATGACTTCATTGGTATTCCCACCCTGTACCCACCCTGCACCGCCATCCAGTGATTCCCCCATTACTCGGACTGAGATGTCCCCAGTTACCCCCATTTATGAAGCCCTATTACCCTAATTCGGGGACTCCCCAGGTACCCCAGACCCCTTCCTGGACACCCCAGATCATTGCTAGGTACCCCAATATCCCCCATTGTCTCCCACTGCTAGGCCTGGGCGGGCACTCTTGGAGTGTTGGCTGGGAGGGACAGGAGACCCCTGGTGGGGGGTCTCACCCAGACCAGGCGGGATTTCCGAGGTCCGCAGCACTCCCCCCGTTCACTGGAGGGGCTTCTCGGGTGGCGTCTCTGTGTCTCATCCATTAGCCCTTCTAGCCCACCTCTGACACCGACCCCCGCAGGCTGCTGGGGAGCCTGGATCATCGGGGGCCGGGAGGTGACCCCGCACTCGCGGCCCTACATGGCCTCCCTGAGCTTCGCAGGAAAGCATCACTGCGGTGGCTTCCTGCTCCGGCGCCGCTGGGTGGTCTCTGCTGCCCACTGCCTCAGCAACAGGTGAGGGACACCCCTAGCCTCCTTTGGGCGGGATCACCAGCAGGGCAGGACCTCGTGTGGGTGTGGCCACCCGCTAGGCGGGGCTTCCCTGCCGGGCGTCTCATGTGGGCGGGGATCTTAGCGAGGGCAGGGCCTCGGGGGCGGGGCCACCAACTGGGCGTGGCCTTATGAGGGTGGGGTCGCCATCTGGGGCGGGGCCTTATGAGGGCGGGGCCACCAGCTGGGGCGGGGCGGACCCTACCCTCCACATACCTGATGGAGGTGGGAACCGAGTTCCGGGAATTGGGGCCGAGAGGCGTGACAACAATTCCCTATTGTCACGTTACATTCGTTCTAAGTGTTGTTTTTGACATTGACACTGATCTGGAAATGATCGGAGGCGATATAAACAGTGGCATTTTAATCTACCGTATTACCATATACGGATAGGGGTGGTTTTAAAATAAATACTGCAGCGCTGGAGTCCAACCCGGAACGATAATCTTGGTTCTCATTGCTGGGCTGATTAACATGGTGCGCCTTGGTTTTCATGGTGGGCGGCCTCACCCCCAGGGACCCCCGAACAGGCCTGGTCGTGCTGGGGGCCCACACCCTGCGCAGCCGGGAGCCCACCCAGCAGGTGTTCGGCATCACGTCCGCTATCAGCCACCCTGACTACAAGTCCGCGACACAGGTTAACGACATCTGTCTGCTGCAGGTGAGCCAGGGGACCCTGCAGCAAGGCTGCCCCACATCCAGGGCGGGGGGGTTCCCAGGGTATCGCCGGGTCGCAGCCCTCTCTGCCTGGCTCTCTGCAGCTCCCACCTCCCCCAGGACTAACCCAAAGTCCAGGTGTCCCCCTTCTCTGTCCCACCTCCCCAAACTCAGTTCAGCACTCCCCAGGGACCTCTGTTGAGAAATCAAGACCACCCATACTCCGGGTCAAAGACATGGCCCTGGCACAGCGAGGGCGGGGGGGGGCCATGTTCCCTCCAGCCTAACAAATAGGGGCCAACCCGTGTCAGCAGCCAAACTTGTGTGTGCGTTTTGCACTCCTGTAAAACCCCAAAGTTGGATCCACCACTCTGGTTCACAGGTGGGGAAACTGAGGCAAGGATGCTTCGACATGTATGTACCCAAGGTCAGGGAGCAAGTATCAGAACCGGGAGCCCAAGTCTCTGTCCATAACCATTCTGTGTGCCAACTGAGTGCAGGCACTGAGGACAGAGCTGTGAACAAACAGCCCTGGTCCTGGTCCCACAAAGCCTCTGTCGATTGGGCAGAAGGGGACAGAGTGGGCACATGGGAGTCCAGAGAAGGGGCTGGCTTGGCCTGGTAGTCTGGGAAGGCTTCCTGGAGGAGGCGACATCTACGAGGAGATCTGAAGACTGGAGAGAAAGGGTGTTCCAGGCAGGGTGGTAGTGTGAACATAAGTGTGGAGCTGGGCCTGGGAGTAGAAGGAAATTTCTTGCTGGGGTAGGGCTGGTGGGGTGTTATCTGGGAGAGCCTGAACTACGGAAGTGGGAGGGTGCAGTGGCGAAAGGAACAGGGCTTCCTGACAGCTTAGCAGATGGCCTCCCTGGCTTTCTCTCCAAGAGGCAAACAGACCAGGTGTCAGAAGTGGATAAACCGAGGCAGGATGTCCTAACCTCAGTGGCCTCTCTGCAGTTGAACAGGTCTGCCACCCTGGGCCCAGCAGTGGGCGTGCTGAGGCTGCCCCAGAGGGATGCCAGGCCACTCAGGGCTGGGACACAGTGCCAGGTGGCTGGCTGGGGCTCTGTGTCCGACTTTGAGGAGCTACCACCTGGGCTCATGGAGGCTAATGTCCAAGTGATGGATCTGGATGCCTGCAACAGCTCATGGAATGGCCAACTAAATCATACCATGATCTGCACCCGCAGTGGGGACAGCCATCGTCGTGGCTTCTGCTCGGTGAGATATTGTTTCTCAGACCTTCCTGCTTAAGTATGGGGAACTGAGATAGGGTCAGAGCCGTGTAGGACTTTGCGAACAAAATCCCTGCTGAATCTGGAAAGGAAAAACCGAGGCTCCAGAAGAGCAGAGAGTTGCCTAGGCACACAGAACAGCCATGGACAGTTGATCAGGTTGTGCACTGCACAAGTTGCTACAGATTTGTGCATTAGCAAAAGCAGTGTCTAAAAGGGCCAGTAGTGGCTCTAAGACCCATCTGAATGGACTAATGACAACCCTGTCCTGGTGCCGAGGGAGAAACAGCCTGAACGGTCTTTTGTTGCAAGTGAGAGAGTACAATGGTTCAGAATGCAGATTCTGGAACTTGACGACTAGGTCCAAATCCAGGCTGTGCCAATTCCCAGATGCGTGACCTTGGGAGAGTCTCCTTGCTTTTCAGTTTCTCCATTGTAGAATGGCCACACTAATAGATCCTGCTTTATAGGATCAGAGTGGATTCCAGATAACAATTAGGCAGTAGGACCAGGAAGGTGAGGGGATGGTAATGGGAAAGCAGGGATTTTAGGTTGCCTATTCAGGGAGGGCTGAGGGGAAGCATGCCAGGCAGAGAACACTCAACGGAACTCTTGTGCACATTTCACACTGCAGGACAGCCTCACTGTCTCATATGTTTGAGCAGTGTCCAGTAGAGGGCAGAAATAGGTCTCGAAGACCAGCAAAGGCCTAGAGGCTGGACCAGGCTTATCTGCTCCAGGAAGGGGAGGGAAACAAGTGTAGGGGAGAGGAGGCCTGATCGTGGGTCTGGAAGGCTGGGGAGGAGTTCCCTTGTTGCTGTGGGAGCACTAGGGAGCCATGGAGGGCTTTGAAGTGAGGAGGGTCAGGGTGGCATGTAGGAAGAGTGAGATGCTGGAAGAAGCCCTGAGCTGGTCTCTCCCTCCCCCACAGGCAGACTCCGGGGGACCCCTGGTGTGCAAAAAGCGGGCCTACGGCCTGGTCTCCTTCTCAGGCCTCTGGTGTGGTGACCCCGAGACGCCCGATGTGTACACCCAAGTGAAGGCCTTTGTGACCTGGATCCAAAGTGTGGTTCGGCGCCAGCCTCACAGCCCCCAGTCCGGCCCCCCGCCCGGGGCTGCCTGACCTGCTCATAGGAGAGCTGGCAACCAGCTCAGCCAGAAAAATCCGTGGCCGGGCCAGAGGTCCTTGGGGCCCTGGGAAGCCTGGGGGACGGAGAGGATGTGAGTTCCAGACAAAAAGAAGCAAAATAAGAGAATTAAAAGTAATGAATGAATCAGACACAGAGGTCACCTCCAGGGTCCACCCACATTCCTTGGAGCTCCTGGGCTGCAGGTGGCCAGGGTCTGGCTGTCAGTCCTTCCCAGTGACAACTCATCAGCTTCCTGTCTGGCCTGTCACCCTCGGGATGGGGGTGGGGGGCTCGGCACCCTCTCCACCCTCCCAATTACTCCCCACCTTACAGCCTCCGAAGCTGCCGCCCCCAACGCCACCCTCTGGCTCACCATGCTCAGAAGCGCAGCCTCCAAGGCTGGCGGAGGGTGGGGGGGTCTTCGTCCTCAGTGCGCACTCAGGCTGGCCGGCCATGTGAATGAAGCAAACAGTGCTGGGGGTGTCCGGTCCTGTCACTGCTGCTGTGTTCCCAGTCCCTCCCCTGGCCTTTCAGGCCAGGCCTGTTTCTAGACCCTAAACCAGGGTCCTCTGCTGCTGCCCTGGGCACTCTCCAGTCCACAGGACTCTTTTCTCTGCCACCCCCACCCCAGCTGCCGGGGCCCTTCCCTGGCTGCCCTCCCCCACACACACCTGCATGCCTTCCCCAGGCGCTCTCCAGCCCCTCACTCCCCACCCAGCTGCACCCCAGCTCCAGGCCCAAAGGGGACAGCCCAAGGCTGAGGGAGAAAGTGACAAACAGGCACTGACACCCAGAAGGGGCTTTGTACACTTTATTTCTTTGGTGAAGCAGGACCCCAGGCTGGGAGGTCACTTTATGAGGAGGTTCGACAAGCCCACATACTCAAGGGCACAGTTTTGGGTTTCACAGGTAAGGCACTTTCTGGAGGCTACACATCTCAAATCGAGGTGCTTGGGTGGCCCAAATCTGACCTGAGCCTACACACAGGTGTCAGGGGACTGCTGGGCTGAGGAGAGACCTCACCTGAGGTCACGTGGCTGGGGTCAAGACTCCAAGATGGGTAGCTCAGGACGGGCCACGGGGCACCAAGAGGACCCATGTCCCCTGGGGATGGGAAGCAGGCACTGGGGAGCATGCAGTCTTGGCACTGCCCCCCATCCTGGCCAGTGAGTGAGTAGGGGCTGGGATCCCCATGGGGTACCCCCTAAGCGGATGGGGCCATGGGGCCACGTGCCCTGCTCTGGGAGTGCTTTGCTCCCCACTGAGGCTTCTGTGGGACACGGATAATAACCCTTCCCCAGGGGGCAACCTGAGCATTCATCGGAGTTTTCCCAGGACAGGGCGGGAAATGGAGGCAGCTGGGCTGGAAACTGCAGCTCCTGGGCAAGGAGGGGCCAGCGGCCAGTGCCTTGACCTCTGTGGGGTCTGGGTGATGCGAGTTCATCTGGACACACCCAGACTGTAGACCCTACCTCTCCTCCTGGCCGGAGCCCAAGTTCCCTGTCCTGCAAAGCCCGGCTGACTCTTCATTCCTTACTGGGAGTCCCCTGCCCTCTTGCTGGCTGTGATAACGGGTCCTCTGGGTCCTCCGGGGCAGTGGAGCCCCTCACCCCCCACCAGCCCTGTTCCAGGTCTCCTTCCCCCAGTCCTTCTAACAGATACCCAAGTGGCTGGGATCCAGGCTTGGGAGAATGTCTGGGGACATAAATTAGACTCTGCTGTGGCAATAAATTAATCTGAAGGCCGGAACGCCAGGCCCAGGCTGGCCCGCAGGCTCAAAGGAAGTTCTCCTCTTCCTCCTCCTCGGACTCAGCATCTTCGGGCTTCGCGGCGCCTGAAAAGGAGTGCGGGTGAACAGAGGGATGAAGGCAGGCGAGGGGCTGGGCTCCACCCCGCCCGCCCGCCACAGCCCAGCGACCCTGCCAGGCTCGCGCCGCACCTGCGCAGTTGCCTGGGTGTCGCACGCCGATGGAGCGGCCCAGGAAGCATGTGGCCTGGCGCAGGTGGCACGAAGACAGGTAGGTGACGTTGTTGTGGCCGCAGAGCTCCTGGCCGGGGCTGGAGGGAATGGGGCAGGGCGCCGCACGACACACCACGCAGTGCGCGCTACCCGTCTGGTCCACCACGCACGACTGCGGCCGCAGGCACACCACGTGTGAGCACGACTCTGCGGACGGGCGGTGCGCAGTCGGGGACACCTCCGCGACGGGCCCCGCCCCTCCCGCCCTTAAGCCCCGCCCCTTCGAGCCCCGCCCCCAACCCGATTCTCCTCAAGTCCCGCTGGCACGCACCCCAATTTGAGCTCCAGAAGCCCCCTTTACAAACCCCACCCCACTCTTCTCCACTCGACCCCACAGACGACCCAAACATAAACTCCGCTCCATCCTGCCCACTCTGGCCAGGAGACCCCTCCTTTCTTTTTTTTTTTTTCCAAGAGGAAGGCAGGCAGGCAAGAATAAAGAATGCAGGGAGGAAGATGAAAGACGGAGAGGAGGAAGAAGCATTTTATTGTTCATTTTAGTCATTACCCCCAGTCCCAGGTCCCAAACCCAGGTCCTTGGGCTCTAAAAGGACTGCGTCCCAGGCATGGACTTTAACCCCTGAGCCACCCAGGAGCGCAAGACCCCTTCTTGCTAAGTCCCACTTGCCAAATACTGCGGCAGCAGCCACAGCACGGGCGGCGCGCGTTCGGCGGCCCCGGCCCGGGTACAAGACGGGCAGGTCCCGGCGGCCCCGCCCTCCCGAGGCCCCGCCCCCCGATCTGCGGCACCGGCTCCAGTACGGACGGGCAGGTCCCGGTGGCCCCGCCCTCCCGAGGCCCCGCCCTACGTACTGCGACAGCGGCCCTGGTACATGACACGCAGGTCGGGGTGGCCTCGGCAGCGCGTGGCGCGCAGCTCACACTCGTCGCGGTAGGTGGCGCCGTCGGAGCCGCAGACTTGCAGGCGTGCGGGGAGCCCCGCGCAGTCGGGCGCGCACTCGCAGCGGGGGCGGCCCGCCAGCATGCGGCACACCTTTCCCTGGCCGCACTCCACGCCCTCGCACGAATCTGCGGACACAGGACACGCGCGTGGGCTGGGCTCGTCGGCCGTCGAGGTCGAGGGTGGGTCGGGGTCGGGGCGCACGCGGGAGGGGATTCTTTGGAGTCTGGCGGTGAGGTCCCTTGGGGAGATTCAGCTAAGCTGCCAAGGTCCGGGCGGATCGCGAGTCCGAGCCGAGTCTGGGGTGGGGCTCTGTCTGGAGGCAGGAGGGGTCCCCGCCCCGAACCTGGGGTCCGGGGACCGGTTTCAGCCCGTGGTTCAGCTCCCACTGCCGCTCCGCTGCTGACGTCTGTTCCCTGATTTACCCGCGTTTCTGGGAAGGCCGGGGTGGGGCGGGGGGCTCCACCCGGTCCCTGCGTGGAGCGCGGGTCAGGGGAGGACGGACGGGCAGCGTCTGTTCCCCGCGGCTGCCAGGACCTCCCCGAGGAGGCGTCAGGAAAGGCGGGGCGTGCGCCCTAGTCTGAAATTCATTCCCTGGGGAGAGAGGGCCTCCCACAGCCGCAGCGCTTTGAACTAGGACCCCATCCCCGCAGCCCCATTTCTCAGGTGGGAAGCAAGTCTAACTAGGGGAAGTCTCTCTCTGGGGTCGGGTCCTCACTTTGGTCCCTGATTTCGGAAATGCAAATCAGACCCCACCCCCACAAGGCAGTGCCTTTGGTCGCCATATTGCAAGTGGGGGCAACTAAGGCCCCATCACAGCTGGGAAAGGAGGAGAGCAGCACTTCAGCATGAGAACTCTGGGCTAGAATGGATGGGCCCCCCAGTTCTGTGGTTTGTGGGTCACCCCCAGGCTCTGAGCACTTGAATTTGTACTCCAACCTCAGCTTCCTTGCGTCTAAGGGGAAACCCACCTTACAGGGTGAGAGCCTGAGAAAATGGCCCGCGCCCCCCACGTTGCCCCAGCCAGGGCATGTGGGTCGCACCTGGGCGCCTTGCTAGCTGCCCGCCCACGCGCACATCTGGAAATGCTCGCGGGTGGCTTCACGCAAGCGGAACGGAAATGGAGGGGGCTGAGTTCCCAGCTCCAAGGCCAGATGAGGTGTGTGTGTGTTGGGGTTGAGCGGTGGTCCTGGACCTCTCATGTTCAGGCGCAGCACTTTTTGAAGTCTGTCCCTCCCAGAAGCCACAGGGGATTTAATCTGGAGGGAGCCGGGACCACCCAGCCAGGCTGATCTGGGATTAATCACATTTCAGACCAGCGGGCTGGGCTCCACTTGAACTTCCAGCCCCCTCCCTGCTCCCCTGGCCTGACCCCACCCATCAGTGCCTGGTTCTTGCCTTGGTGTTTACTCGCTCTCTTCCCCCATAGATATCGCTCCAGCTGGTAAACTCCTAATCATCCCACAACACCCTGGCTCTCATGCCCACCTTCTTCAAGTCCTGCCCCTGTGCGCCCTTGGAGCTGCCCTAACCTCTCATTTGGGACATTCACTCACTCTGCCCTCAATGGAGGAGGCAGCATTTCTCAGAGTACCGTCACACAGGCACAATCAGCAGCAACCCGTCACCAAGCCCTGGGATCTGGGGCTATCGGCACATGAGGACATCAGAGCATGGGGACACTCAGATAACAGGGGCTGAGTGCGGGGTCACAAGACAGAATGGCCAGCCAGGAAAATCTGCCTTCCCAGAAGTTAGATGTGAGTGAGGTGTCCTTCCACGGGGTCAGGGGCAGCCAGGGCAGAGGGCCCAGCATGTGCAAAAATGGGCAAGGCTGGAAACCAAGCTGTCCCGTCCTTGGGATTCTTCCTGAGTCATCCCTGAGACTGCCAGATGGCCCCCACCCCTCTCCGAGCCGGGGCCCCTCCACCCACAGCTCATCCTGCAGGTATCCGTTACCTCCTCCTGCATACCCCTGAGGCCAGGGCAAGCTCCCCAGGGGCTGCCAAATCATCTCACCTTTGCAAGGGAGGCAGTGAGCAAGGCCTAGGAAACCCAGGAGGCTGATCTTGCTCCCGGGGTAGGAGATGTTGGACCAGGCTGTGTCCACGCTGCCGGAGGAGCAGCACTCTGTCCAGCTCACGTTGGTCCTCAGTACCAGGCTGCAGGTGGGATTCCGGCCCTGCTGCAGCCAGCAGACACCGCCTGCGGGCAAGGTGGCTGCTCTAGGGACTGCTTGGCTGGCAGCCCCCCGCGTGGGGAGTGGGGGGGCTGGCGTCCTGCCCCAGCGTCAGACACTGGGCGCTGGACAGCGCTGGACAGGGTCAGTGGGCCCGGCAGCCACCTCCCGCCTCTACCCTCTGTCTAGCCAGTACCCGAGGGCGTGCAGAGCCCCCTCGCCCGGCAGGCCCCCCCGCGCCGGCCGCCTCTTACTCACTCCAACTTGGGAACATTCTCCTCGCATGAGCTCACTGTCTCCCCGGGGACATGGCCTTCGGGGAGGGGGCTCGGCTCTCCCCTCAGAGGGGGCTGGGTGGGGCTGCGTGGTGGGGTGGGGGGCATGTTCCTCACCCTTAAACGGGGGCCCAAAGGGCCACAGCCCCCCATCCCAGAGAGCTCACTGGTTCCCAGGCACCAAGATAGGTACCTTTTGGGGCTCAGCTCTGGAATGGATCCAGCGCCTCGTCACCCACCTTCTAGAAGGGGAAACTGAGGCCGCAGGGGTGGGGGTGTGACTTGCCTGGTTCCTCCCAGCGAGTAGCAGGTATGGATCCCTTGGGATCTCCCAGGGAGATCTGAGCACCCTCCCTGCACTCCTGCCTCCAACCCTGCCTCTCTGAACGTCAGGACCCCGATGTCCCGGGTTCGAATGCTGCCTGCCACTTACCAGCTGCGTGACTCTGTGCCTCAGTTTCCCCGTCTGGAAAACAGACACGATAGGAGTGCCCATGTGCCGTTGCCTGGCCTCCCGGACGAAAAGGTGAGACACTAGGCACCCAATGATTGCCAGCGCTGATCATGACGGGTCTCTTCATCAGAATTGGAAGAGTCACGTCTGATCGGCTGACCTCCTGGTGACCCTCCTTCAGGGCCTGGCCAGGGGAGCCCCAACCCTCTGGGATTCAACCTGCTGGCGCTGGTCACTGCACTCCCCCCCGCCCCCCCGCGGCCGCCGCCTCGCCCCCCAACATCGCCCCTTGGCCCGCATTCCGGCCGGCCCACGTGGGTGGCCCGCCCCCACCCTCCCCTTCCGGCTGCCCCACTCACCGGGCGCGGGGTCCCCCGAGCCCACGAAGCCCACGGCCCAAACCAGGACCCCCCAGGGGAGTGGCCACAGCGGCCCCGGCGCCCCGGGACGCATGGCGAACGCAGAGACTCGGCGCGCGGGCGGCGGGAGGGCGGATTCCAGCGCGGCCGGCGCTCCCTATAAAGGTCCCGCTGGCTGCGGGCGGGGCGGGGCGGCGGGGCGGGGCGCGTGAGTGGCGGGGCGCGAGGCCGGGGCTGCGAGTGTGCTGGGGCTGGGCCCGCCACCCCGCGGAGCTGCTAGGGGCCGGGCCAATTACCAATTAGGACCTCGGCTGTGAGTTCCAGGTGTCACCCTACGGGGCTCTTGAGCCAGACGGTCCTGGCTGAGTGAACCAGCCACCCACAGGGAGCGTGTCTGCAGATCCAGGGACCCCTCAGGGTTTTGCATGTGTCACTTGTGTAGTCTGACCCTCCTGTACCCACACGCCCCCGCACCTCAGCCCCTGGCCCCTGCTCACACCCCAGCACCTGGCTGCTGGAGCCTGTGGGCTCGGGGCGTGCAGGGCTGAGGCAGAGGCAGGGAGAGACACTGAGGGCCTCAGCAACATCCCTGACCCGCAGCAATCACACCGCTGACTTCCCAAGTGCCCACTGCATGCCTGACCTTTGCGTCTGGCCCTGGGAGATAGCACAGATCATTTGTCCTGATATCTTTGCCACCATCAACAGCGTGTAAGGCGGCATGCCCTGGTGACTCAGAGGTTAAGCCTGTGCCAGGGCGCGGTCCACATACAGTCCAGGGACCTGGGTTCACAGTCCAGAGCCTGGGGGACAACTCAAATGAACAACGAAATAAAATGCTTCTTTCTTCTCTCTCTTCCTGTCTGCTTCCTTCCTCTTAAAACAAGAATATATTGACTTCAGAGGACTTTCCTCCTCCCTCAGGTTCACGGCTCTGGCAACTTTGCAATCCCTGGGTTCCCACCACTTATGACGGCGGCCACCTCAGTGTACGTGGGTCTGGAAACACTGAGTCCGCTGCGGCTTCTGAACAGCTGGTTCTTCCTGCTTTAGAACGGACCCCTCCATCTCCGGGCCCTCGCCTGTCCTGGGTTCTGTGCTGCTCCTCTGTGTTTGTGCTTCTAAGAAATAACTCGTAGCTGTTTCTTGGTGGCAGGGACCCTTGAGAAGCAGAGGTTCCGCAGTGACCCAGGCCCAGCCCCATCCTCACCCAGCTCACTCACAGCCCATAGGCAGCCAAGTGCAGAGACAAACAAATTCATACATAACTTCAAAGAGTAGTGAATACTTCCTTCCGGGGGCAGGTGATGGAGAGCAGCTGGCTACCCCTGGTGCTACCTATTCCTTGTCACCCTCATTTCTACTTCTGGCCCCTCCTCAGGTGAGGAAACTGAGGGTCCCTGCCACCACACAGCCAGCCGTCTGCACGCATGAGGTTGGCCTCAGCAGACCTCTTCCTCCGCCTGAGCTGCCCAGCCTGACCAATACCCTGCAGCCAGGGGCCAAAGTCCACTTTACCACCCGATGGCACCGAGGGAGGAGACCCAGCTGTCGCAACCTGATTTTGACCTCTGACTGCCCAAGAGGATTGTCCCCTGGTTGGAGAGTGGGGTGGGGGGGACGACCCTGAGTTTTCACCAAGGGTGTGTAGGGGTCAGAGAGTGCAGCCTTGGCCGAGATCTGATCCCTCTGTGACTCGGCCACTGCAGCCTGGGTGGTGTAAACATAAGCCCCTGCACCCCTTATTTGAAACTTCCTCCCACCTTGGCTGTCTCTGCTCAACCCTGCTGCCCCCTCCTTGCCCCATGTGCCGTGGACTCAAGCACCCACATCCCTCCCCATGGTCACTCTGCCCAGCTCCTCCCACAGATCCTGAGGGACAGAGCGCCATCCATCCAGGGTGGCGGAGCTGTGGGGGCAGTGCCCGACATAGTGCCTGACCCAGGAGGTGGGAGGGGGAACGCTCCTTGGAAAACAGGACGTTTAGACTGAGACTTGGGAGCTCGACTTGGTATCAAGGGACAGGGTGAGGGGGGTGTCCAGGCTGAAAGCAGTCCCCAGCGTCATCTGGGTCCTGATCCCCAGATCCATGGTCAGGTCACATTCCCTAGCAAAGGGGACTTTGCAGGCGGACAAGATTAAGGGTCTTCTGAGGGGAAGAGAGTCCGCGTGACCCACACGGGCCCAGCGCAGGGTACTTGCAAGTGGAGACTTTCCTCTGTGACCAGAGACAACAACCTGAGAGCTGGCCTGGCTCTGACTTTGAAGAGGGGAAGGGGCCTCCAGCCAAGGAATGTGGGCGGCCTGGCCCGGCTGGAAAAGGCCTAGAGCAGACCCTCCCGGAGCTTCCCCAGAAAGGAATGCAACTTTGTCAATACCTTGATTTTAGCTCCGAGACCTGTCTTGGCTTCTGCCTTCCAGAACGGCCAGAGAAAACATTATGTGGTTTCCACACCACCACGCTGTGGCAATTCTCACGGCAGCAAGAGGCAGCTAAGTAGAAGCAGGTGCTGAGGCAGAATTTGGGGCCGAGTGGAAGATCCCTACTGATGAGAAACAAGTGGGCGCACAGGGGACAAGATGGGCGTGGGCACCATGGGAGGTGGGTTGTGTCTGGAGGGAGATGAGGCTCTGATATCAGCCCAACTGAGGCCGTGCCAGCTTGGCCTTGAAGTCTCTGTGCCTCTGTTTTCTCCTGTAAAATGGGCCCACATCCCAGCCTGGCACATAGTTGGGGCGTGATGTTGTGACTGCCTGGATTATTGTGTAATGACTGTGTGCCCAGGTAAGTGTGCACCCAGGTATGTGTATGCCCAGTTAAGTGTACACCAGGTACATGTATACGTAGGTAAGTGAATGCCCAGGTAAGTGTTTTCCCAGGTAAGTGTACACCAGGTAACTATACCACCAGGTAAGTGTGTACCAGGGCACCTTCTTCCTGCCTGAGCTGGAGGGTTGTGAATCTAGAGCTGCAGATGGCTCCGGGAGAGTCCAGCCCCATGGAACATTGAGTCAAGAGGGGCAGCCAGCACTCCTGCGCTCCTGTGCTGTTATTGGAGGTCCTGGATCCAGCCATGCCTGAACTCCTCCTCCCAAGAAGATGAAGCTGGTTTACAACGAGTTCTGAAACTTGCAGTGGCCAAAACAAGCTTTCAACTTACCTGTTTATATTTTATTCAAGTAGAGCCCTTATGTCTCAGACTGGTAGGGGCTGTAGGAATTCCTGCTGTTCCAGCCCCTTCCTTCAGGATGTGGGTCACAGTCTAATCACGATCCCAAGGTCAACTCTTTCTGCATTCCTCAAGCCAGAATGCTTGTGAATAGATAATGCATCACTCAATCTGCAGCCCTTGAGCTGAACCCTCGGAGGTTCCTGAGACAGATCTTATTGATTTTCCAGTGGGATGTGCAGTACTGATGACCAAGGCAGCACCTGAAAGTTTGACCACGCGGATAGCATGGAAAAGAAAACTCTGGACGGATTGGGCCTTAAATACCCCATTCTTGCACTGTCCCCACTCAGAGGCCAACTGTGGTTCCCCATGGTCCTGAATGGCTTGAATTCCAGGATTCCAGGCCATTTCTGCCCCTTTTCACTCATCCCCAAAATCCCCATCCCATCCCCTCCCTACAAAGGGACCTGGAATTTTTTTTATTTTATTTTTTTTAACGCAAAGGTACAAGCGGGAATGGTGAATAACAGTAGGCTCGCAGGGAGAGGAGAAAAGAGCATTTATTTGTTTTACTTAATTGTTCATCTTCGTTGTTCCTCCAGATAGACCCAGGACATGAAACTCGGTCCTTGGGATGTATGTGGGCTGCGCTCAGCTGGAGGTGGCGTGCCTAACCACTACTCCACCAGGCCACACTGGGACTTGATTTTAAGTTACCAGAAAGCAGGGCCCGCCCCGGCCCAGAGGTGAATGCTGATTGGCCAGACAAAAAAAAAAGTGAAAATGACGGCAGCCACTCTCATGCAAATTCATTGGTTTAGACACAACCATGTGACACAGCTCTGACCAATAGCAGGAGGGATAGCCTACTGGGCGGGCTATCCGAGGGAATTCCGACCCCAGGCTGATAGTTCCTGAATGTGACCCTTTGTAGCTTGATGTATTGATTTGCTCTTTGCGGTTGCAACAGATGATACTGGGACCTATCCACTTTACCGGGCAGGTGGCTTCCTCCCCGGACTCAATTTCCCCATCTCTGCAATGCAGTCCTCCCAGTTTATCTACATTGTTTTCTGGGTGGCTCAGCACAGCGCGCCCCCCGTGGGGTCTGGTCTCCCAGACAAGGGAGCACCAGCTTTTCCCAGATTCTCTGGAACGCAATCCTCCTTGAGCCCTGCCAGCCCTCCTAACACAGAGAGGGCTGTGCTTCTCCATTCAGCTTCTGCCCTGGTGCTGTTCTGTCCCGAGAGAGTCATTGGGGCGGAGGAGGAGGTGAACGCCCCAGCCTGGTCCAAGCCCACCCCCAGTTCCCTGGGCCAATGTCCCTAGATTCCACAGAGTGAGAGAGAAAGTGGCAAAATGTTAACAACGGAGGCACTGGGTCAAGGGCGCACGACTCTGTACTGTTCTCGAAAGTTCTCGGCAAATTAGAAATTAAAACGGCAACACTGAAAGTGTTCCCTGACTCCTGCCAGCCTCCTGTTCTTTAAGAAATAAGCAAATAAATAATAGATACAAAATAAAAAGTACATATTAACAGACATACATAAAAAGGAAAAAAGAAGTGCACCCAGGGTGGCACGGTGGTTAAGCCCGCTGCGGATGACTGAGCTCCGTCCACATACATTCCAAGGACCCCAGGGTGGGGTTCCTATCCTGGGACTGGGGGGTATCAACCCAAATGGACTAAATAAAAATAAAGTGCTTCTTCCTTCTCTCTCTTTCTGCTTGCCTATCACCTTCATTCCTACCTGTGCCTTTTCTTAAAAAAAAAAAAAAAAGGAACAGTCAAGACAGAAGTCACAATATCAACATACAAAATTAAGAAGCAAACCAATGTCCCTGTCTCTGTCCTGCAGCGCTGGAAATGGAATCGCCTTCTCCAGCTGGACCCCAGTTCCTGCATACCTGTTGGCACACCTGTCCCCAGGCAGGGGGCCTGATGCTGCCAATGCGACAGGCTGCCTTCCTGAGTCCCTCGAACACTCCCCCCGGGGCGAGCAAGCAGACCCCTCTAAGGCTCATGTGCAAAAACAAGTGAGAGAACAGGGAGGGCCACCTGTCTGAAGGGACTGAAAGGTGTCACACAGCACAGGGCTGGCCGCCTGAGCCTGGCAAGGGTATGGCCACGCCAGCAGCCCCACCAGTCAAATGAGGGCTGCCACACCGTGTGACGGGGAGGACAACCCACCGTGGAGTCGGGGGCACCGTGACAGATGGAGACCGAGGCTCAGAGGGGGGGGTCTGTGGATGTCAGCAGTGCCCGACAGGAACACACAGCCCTCTCATGGAAGTCTGAGGGGGGAGGCACAGCCACCCTGGGTCGGCTGGCAGAATGACAGTCCCTGTCCTGGGAGTCTGCAGGGCCAGGCCCCTCTCCACCTCCGTAATCCACTTTCAGAGCCTTTCCAAGGAAGCATCCCGGGGCCCCCGTGTCTTCCTGCAACCTGCAGCGAGCCCTGGGGTACCCGGCGCTCCCTTCCAAGTCTGTCCCATCATTGACAGCAGTATGGTAGTCACCCAGTTACAAAATGGACACCCTGGGCACTTGGGTGCCAATGCCACTGTCTCGGGGGCCCAGGGCTGCCCGCAGGTGAGGCTTGGGAGGCTGGAGTTGGCAGTGCTCCATGGTCCTGTCTGGGTCTCAGTCTCTTCATCTTTTAAAAGCACCATCAGGGCCTTCAGGCCTGGCTCATACTCTGCTCTTAGTTTCATAGCAAACAAATACTGTATTCTCGTTCGCCCAGGCCTGGCCCACCGCGGGCACTCACTTATTGCCCATTCATTCAAGAGCCTGTTGAGGCATGCCCTGGTGACTCAGGTGCTAACCCCACGCCTGGGGTGCAGTCCACATACAGGCCAAGGACCTAGATCCACAGGCCAGGGCCAGGGCAGGCTGGGAAGAACTAAAACGAACAAGTAAATAAAGAACTTTTTCAGGCAGCAGGCCAAGTGTAGACCTAGGAGGTGCTGTGGGGACCTATGTGAGCCCCAAGCGTCAGGAACCCTAAAACCCGGGGGGTGAGGCAGCAGGCTCTGCCGAGCTGGGGGATGTTTAGTTGCTTTCCAGGGTCACAAAGCCAGGGTGGCTCTTTGGGATTAGCTGCTGGCTCGAACTCCAAGGCCTCTCCCGCCCTGCCTCATAAATGTCTGCAGAACGAACGACTGAAGCGCGCGGTGTGAAATGAGCCAGGGCAGGCTTGACAGGTCGGAATTGCGCTTCTTGTCTCCCATCCCAGGCCAGCTGGGCCGTTTCAGGCAAATCACGACGGCCCCTCACCCGCCTGGGGTCTCCCGGATACTCCGTGGTGGGGCCATCGCGCCCTCTGCTGGTAGGAGTAGTAATGACTTAGACGCACCAGTGAACAAGAAGGTGGCTGGCGGACACGCCAGGTTCCAAGCTTCTTGGTAGGCAAGACCCTTCTACACAGACTCTGATCTTTAATTCTCAACACGCGGACTCCAAAGCTCCCTTTTGCAGGAAGGTCGACTCCTATTCATCCCCGAAAGCCTCGGCTCCATTGCCCGCTCCTCTAGGGAGTCCTGTCTGTTTCTGAGGCCCTAGGGTCTTATCTTCAACCCCACGATGCTGGGGGTGTCTGCTTCCATCCAGCTGTCTCGCTCGACCCTCAGTCCACCCTCTCCATTGCCAGTGACTGTCATTTGCCCCCTGTTATTGCTTCCAGGAATGCAGCATGTGCTCAAGGAATATTCGTTGAGTGGACACACAAATCAATGACTAATTAATAATCAATGACAAATGACTAATTCTGGGAGGAGGGCTTAGAGTTACTGCCCCTTCCTCACTTCAGAACATCTTGGAAACAAGGTCACCTCTGCCAGACCTCAGACTTCCTTTTCCATGGGTCACACAGAGGCACAGAGCACAGCCCTTTCAGCCAGGGCAGGGTCCTCACTGAGCATTCATTTCCTGACTGCTTATGGGATGTGCGCCCGCACTGACATACGTCTAGGGGTTAACCAGATACAAAACCCCTTCCTTTGCGGAGCAAACCCTATGGCTTACCAGGTGGAAATAAGTGCTACTGAGGAGGGCGTTTCATTCAGGGAGTCATTTGAGCATGAACTTGAGGAGGAAAGACCCTGAGTGTTTGGGGAAAGTGCACAAGGCAGAGGAACAGCCGGTGCAAAGGCCTGGAGATGAGCAGCGCGATCCAGCGTCCAGTAGACGTGCGAAAGGGAGTCTTTGCAGAGGTGCCTTTGCAGATTTTAGAGCCATCTCAGCTCCGCCGGCTCAGGCCCCGCCCCTTGGGCCTCCCCCGCCACCTCGGCGCTAGCCCCGCCTCTAGCCCCGCCCGCGCACTGACTCTGGTTACCGAGGCGACACGGCCCCTCCTCCAGCCCCACCCACGCTCTGACCGCGGTAGCCCAAGAGACCGGGCTCGCCTTTCTCTGGCTCCACCCCTCAGTCTCCCCAGCAACCTTCCTTCCGCGCCTGGACCCGCCTCCAGGTCCACCCCCGGCTCCCAAGCCGCCGGGCCAACTCGGCCCCGCCCCCGTCCAGGCCCCGCCCCACAGCCAGTTCCGGCTCCTCCCGGCCGTGCTCCGCCCCCCGCGCGGCTCCCGCGCCCGCTCGGTTTGGCCCTCGGCGACCGCCGTCGCCGCTCCGCTGCCGCGCGCCTCGCTGCACGCCGTGCGTGCGCTGCGTGTGTGTGCGCGGCGCGTCGGCCGGCGGGGGCGCAGCAAACGGCCGGCGGCGGGCGGCCGCGCGGGGGGCGGCGGCGCGGAGGAGGCGGCGGTGGCCATGGCCGAGGCGTCGCCGCAACCCGGACGCTACTTCTGCCACTGCTGCTCGGTGGAGATCGTGCCGCGCCTGCCGGTAGGCCCGGGCGGCGGGCGGCGGGTGGCGGGCGGCTGGCGGCGCGAGCCCGACGGGACCCGGGTCGGCGCGCTGCCCAGGCCCCGGCGGAGCCCCGAGCCGCGCGGGGACGGAGGGGCTCCCAGGCGGGGGACGCGCACCGGCGCTGCAGGCCGGCGACCCGGTGCAGGCGCTTTGACTAGGAGCCGGGCTCCCTCTCCCCTCGGCGGCGGCGGCGCGGGGCCGCCGGTGCCCGCTCGGGAGCGCAGCGCGGGGCCGCGGGGCTTCCGCTGCAGCCGCCCTGCCGCCGACCTGCATGCTGGCAGGCAGCCCCTCGAAGGTCGTGCGAGCCCAAGGGACCCGGTCTCAGGCGCAGCCCAGCAGGCAGCTCGGAGCCCGCGGGGAAGCCGACAGGGTGGCCTGGGCCGGCGCGGGCCCCGGGTCCCGCGGGCTGGCCTCTTTCTGGCCACGTGACCTTGGACCGGGCGGGCCCGGGGCTCTGCCCACGGTCGCCGGGCTGGTGAGCACCTCCCCAGTCCCGGTCTCGGCCAGGGCAGCCGCGATCTTTGCCCCCCGGCAGGCCGGACGGTCAGCGCCCTGAGGGCGGGCGAGACGGGAGGGGGCCTGCTGGCGGGTCGGAGCCGGGCCCAGTGGCCGGGAGACTGCGGCTAGCACACCGGGCGCTGCGGGGAGAGGAGCTGGGCTCCTGGCCCGGGAAGTCCCCGGCACCCCCGAAACCAGGCTGCTTTCGGCCCTTGGCGGCGGCCTACCTGCTGCAGGTGCGGCCCCGCGGCGGATGTGCTGAGACGCCCAGCCGCGTGCTGCTCGGAGTGTTGGAGGCCCCGGCGGCTGACCGGTCCGCGTGTGGGGACGGGACCCTGACGGGTGGCTGGGAGACGTCCCAGCGGGGTGCTTGGGCCCAAGCTCGGCTCTTCCCCGTCGGAGTGCAGCGACACCATGGATTTGTGGCTTGGGCGGGGGAGGGACTGCGGGGCGCCCCCACGTGCATCCAGCCCATCCTGGACAGCTCTCCTTCAGGAGTGCCCGGCGGGAGCCGAGAACCCCGGGCGCCTGCCTGGAGGGCCGTGTGGCGGCAGGGAGGAGAAGACCTGCTTCCCTTGCCGCGCTGCCCGCTCTCAACCCTCACCCCAGACCCCTGTGGGTCTCTGGGAGCCCTGGCCCCGATTTCAGCAGGATGAGGGGATGGCACTGTCTTGTGCTGGGGAGCAGAGACCGCAAGGGCCCCCCGGGCTGCGCAGAGGGCAGCTGCACTGAGTCTCCCAGCAGCTGCCCACTGCCGCTTGCCTTGGGGGACTGGTCGGGTCCCTGGTGGTGGTGGTGGCAAAAGCCACCTGGGGAGGGGAAGCTGGGGCAAGGCCCCCGCTGCAGTTTGAGGTGCCCGCTGGGAACCATGGGTGCATGCGCAGGAGGGGCGCCCCAGGCCTGCCATGGCTGCTGGCACCCTGCTGCAGATGAGCGGGGGCGATGAGGGGTGACTGGGGTGGGGACGGTTCTCCCGCCCGCTGGGACACCTGAGGCCGGCTGTGTGGGTCCACAGGCCCGGGCCTGCACTTTGCTGAGTTCTGTAGCTCCCTGGCCTGGGGCAACTCTCTGCAAAGGCCTGTTCCCCAATCACTGTTGCAGCTGGCAGGGTGGAGCTGTGTGAAGGAACCTGGGCCTTGTCAAAAGGGCAGCCTGGGCAAGGCACTCCCTGGCCCCTCAGTGAAGAGGGCTGCACCTGGCCTGGCGGGGCCACAGCGAGGGTGCTGGGGCTGAGCTGTCGCCACCCCCGGGGGAGACAACCACTGCTTCACCAGAACTTTCGGCCCAGGGACCCCGTGTCCCCGGTCTGCCAGACAGGTGGTGGCGGAGTTCAGAGGCCGTGCTCTGTTCGCAGGTGGGGAGCCTGAGGCTTGCACCGGGAGGTGGCGTTTGAGCAGAGACCCGGCTTCTGCAAGGGGGCGAGCCAGGTAGACACGCTGGGATAGGACGGGACAGGCAGGGTGAGCTGCGGGCCGTGCCCAGTGGGCCTTCCATTAGGGGAGAGAGGCTGCTCTCTTCCATGAAGGAAACTGAGGCGCAGGCCGGTGCTTGGAGCAGAGAGAGTGGGGAGGGGGAGGGCCCTCCTGTAGCCCCGAGTCTGGGCAGAGTTCAGGTTTGTGGCCTGCCACCTGGGGCCTCTGCTCTGCATGTTCTACCCACGGCCATGCAGATTTGTCCACACTGTCCACTGGCCCAGGAGAACCCTTCCTGGGGCCGCCCATGCCTCCTTTGTCCTCAGAGAAGCACCATGAACAGGCCGCTGGCCCCTGGGGAGTGCTGGTCATGGTCGCTGCTGCTGTGTCCCTGCGAGCTGCACTGAGGCCAGGCGGCCCTTCAGAACCCACAGGCAGTGTTTGCAGCACATTCAGTCCCACCCCGCACCATCCCCTTATCAGCCCCCAGACCCTCTCCGTCTGGGGTCTCCTGTCCTGCACGTGTCCATCTGTGGACTCAGCCCCCATGGGGCCTGTGTGTCTGGCTTCTCTCCCCGAGCGTTGTGGGGCCAGGGTCCCTCCCGTGTGTGCTGGGACGCTCCGTGGGCGGGTGGGCACTGTCTGTTGATGGACACAGTCCATGTCCACTGCGGCCGCCGTGAGCCGTGCTGTGCGCACACCCGTGCGGGCTGCCCTCGGCACCAGTCTGGAGGGGGCAGTGGCCGGGCGTGGGCGTGTCTGACCTGCTGCTGTCTGCCCCGTGCCATCCGGCGGGTCAGGAGCGTGTTTCCTGGACCGATGGCCTCGAGCATCTGGCTCATCGGTCATTCGTGCATTGGGGAAAAGTCCGTTCTGATGCCTCGGCCGCTTCTTTGTTGGGCTGTTTATCCTTTTGTCATCAAATTGTGTTCTGTACACGTTCCGGCTCGAGTGCCATGCAGTCCCTGGACGCTGCCCACCCCATCAGCCCAGCTGCTGCTTTTTCTTCAGATGCGGCAGGCGAGGGCCGTGTGCTCGGGTGGCACCCCGGCCCTCGCAGCTCCTGTGTCCTTGTTGTCTGGAAGTGGCTTTGGGGACGCTGTGCGAACCCCCTGCTGTCCTCTGGCATCCTGTGTGCCCTCAGGCACACGCCAGGGCTGCCAGAATGTTCCAGAAACACCGTCGTGTGTGTGCGTCC
>RJWH01003418.1:77875-97700 GCA_004363575.1 Solenodon paradoxus | reverse complement strand
ACTGCTGTGCCCACACGGGCACCTCTGAGGCCGCGTCCCCTGCTCCTCAGGATTACATCTGCCCGAGATGCGAGTCCGGCTTCATCGAGGAGCTTCCAGAAGAGACCAGGTAGTGGCAGAGCTGGTGGGAGGAGGGGCTGCCCGGTCGGTCCGCGCCTGACACTGCTGCTGGCTTCCCCGCAGGAGCACGGAGAACGGTTCCGCCCCCTCCACGGCGCCCCCGGACCCCAGCAGGCAGCCGTTCGAGGTGAGCAGCAGCAGCAGCAGGGCAGGCGCCCAGCCACCGCGGGAGGGGCCGGGGCCGGGGCCGGGGCAGCCCGCCGCGCTCACGATCCCCTCCCCGCAGAACGTGGACCAGCACCTCTTCACGCTGCCCCAGGGCTACGGGCAGTTTGCTTTCGGCATTTTTGACGACAGCTTTGAGATCCCCACATTCCCCCCCGGGGCGCAGGCTGAGGACGGCAGGGAGGCCGAGAGCCGACGGGAGCGGGAGCAGCACTCACGGCACCGGTACAGCGCCCGGCAGCCGCGCGCCCGCCTCACTGCCCGGCGGGCCCCCGGTCGGCACGAAGGTGTCCCCACGCTGGAAGGGTAAGAGGCCGGGGTGGCCGCGCGGACCCCAGGTGGGAGCTCCAGCCTGCCCCACCCGCTCTGAGCAGCCACCTGCCCTTCCAGAAGATTCTGCGGGTCAGGCCGAGCCCACAATGGGTACAAAAGCCGTGGGGGTCCTAGGTTCTGTGGAGCGAGCCCCTGCCCCTCCCCGGCTGGGCTCCACCTGGTGGCCGTCCTGACCAGAGGACCAGAGGGCAGCAGAGGGGGCCCTGCTGGAGGACGAGTACACGGGCTGCCTTGGCCCATCCACCCAGAGAGGGCTGCCCTCGTGGGGCCCCTGCAAATTCAGCCCCTGCGCCAAAACGGGGGCTGTGACCCTGCAGTGTCCAGACCGTCAGGGTGCCCCTCGGACGTCTCGGAAGCCGAGGACTCAGCCGGACAGTGGGCGGCGCTGACAGGGCCTGTGTTACAGGATCATCCAGCAGCTGGTCAATGGCATCATCACTCCGGCCACCATCCCCAACCTGGGCCTGGGCCCCTGGTGAGTAGGTGGGCGGGGCCCTGCCCAGCGCGCCCCGCCGCCTCTTGAACCCGCTTCTCTGCCCAGGGGCGTCCTGCACTCGAACCCGATGGACTATGCCTGGGGGGCCAACGGCCTGGACGCCATCATCACACAGGTACACTGGGCCACTGTCAGGTTTCGGCGGCTGCCTGGCGCCCTGGGCACCGTGGGGACCCCAGAGGGCGGGTCCTGCCCACCTCCCACTGGGCACCCCTCTGCTCTTCCAGCTCCTCAACCAGTTTGAGAACACCGGCCCCCCACCCGCGGACAAAGAGAAGATCCAGGCCCTCCCCACGGTCCCTGTCACCCAGGAGCACGTAGGTACGCGCGCCCCGCGGCCGCCCCGTCCCCGCGCCCATCCCCCGCCGCGTCTGAGCCGCTGTCCCGCAGGCTCCGGGCTGGAGTGCCCCGTGTGCAAGGACGACTACGGGCTGGGCGAGCGCGTGCGGCAGCTGCCCTGCAACCACCTGTTCCATGACGGCTGCATCGTGCCCTGGCTGGAGCAGGTGAGCCGGGGGTGGGGGGCCCGTCCACGCGGGCCCTGACCGCCCTCTCCCCGCAGCACGACAGCTGCCCCGTCTGCCGGAAGAGCCTCACCGGACAGAACACAGCCACCAACCCCCCGGGTCTGGCCGGCGTCAGCTTCCCCTCCTCATCCTCGTCCTCGTCCTCGTCCTCGCCCGGCAGCGAGAACCCCACTGGCAGCTCTTAAGCCACCGCCCCACACAGATGGATGCCCTGCGGCCACGTCCCCGCGGGCTGGACTGCAGCCCGGTGGCGGTGCAGAGGCCGGAGGACCACGGCGGGGCGCCCGGGAGCAGTGTCGCCCCCGTGCTGGCCGGCCAACGCCCGCCTGTCTAACTGCTCCTTCCAGGTGTTCAGCAGCAGAAAGGTTTTATAATTTTAAATTATTACTGCTTTGAAATAAATGGACGTTTAGCTCACACGCGCCGTGCATGATCTGTGGGTGGAGCGCGGCCAGTGGCGGCCTGGGCCGCGCCATCCCCACCTCTCCCTGGCGCCCTGGTGCGTCTGGGCACAGGACCACAGACGACCAGCAGAACCAGGAACAAAACTGCTCGACAGACGTTTTTCAAAGGGAAAAAATATGTGTATGTGGAAAGCTATTTAAAAATACACCTACTTTAAAAAAAAAAATACACCTACTGAGAAAGCATTGGTTGACTGGTGTGTTCTTCCCGCTGGCCCAGCCGGCCACCCGGGGTTTGGGTCCCCACCCATCCTGGCGCTTCGGGCCGCAGTGTCCCACTGGTAGCAGGCAGCCCTGGTGGTCACCCCGAGCCCGCGGCCAGCTGGCCCGGGGGGGCAGCGGGGTGTGACTGCAGCGCCCCCACCACCTGGAGAGCTGGGTGCCCCGCACCCGTGGGGTCCCGGCACAGCCGCAGCAAGTCGCACGCGAGCGACCGTCACTCGTGGTCCTGGAAGCCGGGCTGCACCCGGCATGGCCGGGCTCCCGTCTCTAGCATCTCTGGACCCCGACCTTCTGCCCTCACTGAGCACCCTACCCTCCTGTCTCCACATGCACCCTCCTCCCCTCAGGTCCTCCTGCTGTCCCACCTGCAGTCCCTCCTCCAGAGACTGGATCCTGTCGCCCTGTTTTCTTGCCTCCAGCTCTCCAGGGCCCTCTGAGAGCACCTTGGCTCCGCCTGTCCGCGTGCCCTCCCCAGACCTGGACCGCACAGCCGTCCTGGGAGGTGACCTGCTGGGGCTCCGGCTCCCGGGGCTCCACAGCGCTCTGACGCAGCAGGCACTCGGCACTCGGCACAGGACCAACCGGCACAGGACCCCTGGCCAGGAGCGCCACAGGGCCTGGCCTCCCCCAGGTGAGTGCCAGAGTCTCCCTGGGCCGCCCTAGTGGCCTCTCAGGGTCTCAGGACACCAGAACGGGCAGGAAGTGGGTGGACAGGTGCCGCCGCCTCGTCCGGCCTCCGCGCCGTGGGGCCCCGCGCCCGTCCAGCGCCAGGAACATGGGCCGACCGCGGTGGCGCCAGCGCAGCGAGGCGTAGGTGTTGAAACCGTTCTCCTCGATGCGCTCCCGGAAGCTGCAGTGCATGGTGTGGACCCGCTGTGGGGAGGGCGACGGGGGGCTGTGGGACACCCGCCTCCGGCCGCCCGTCTCTGCCGCCCGCCCACCCGCGGCCACCCGCGCACTCACCGACCCGTAGAGGCGGCCGCTGCGGTTCATGGCCACGTAGAAGCCCGTGTGCACGGCCTTGAGGGCTACCACGCCCACGCGGGTGGAGCGGATCTCAATGACACCTGGGGGAGGGGCTGGTCAGGCTGGCCCACCCACCTGCTCGCGCTGGCTCGCGCTGGCTCATGCTGTAGTCTGCTCCTTCAGGAGTCACGCCCAGCACCTCCGTGTGCAGCCCTGCGCTGGGTGTGGGGACCCACTGGGGAACCACACACCCCGGTCAGCCGCCTGGGGACGTGGGCGGTGGCAGAACTTCCCGGGCCAGTGCAGAGGTGCGAGGCAGGACCAGTCAGTCTGGAGGAGGTAAGCAGGCAGCAGGTGCTCGCCCGAGTGGTCAGGAAGGACGGGTGGTGAGTGTAGAGGTAGACCGCACCATGAGCACTCTGGCCCTCACCATCCTCAAGCTGTGTGTGCTGGGGAGGCGGGCTGGAGGCAGGACAGCCCCCACAACTAGCACATGCCGCTGCCCGGGTGGGAGATGCTGATGGTACCCATCTCCCAGTGTGGGGGACACTGAGGCCTGAGACGGGATGTGGCAGAGCCAGCTTCGGGCCCCACCCTTCAGTGAGTGGCCCTGGTCAGCCATGTCCAGAGATGCAGGGCTAGGGGACCAGCTGCCCACACACTGCCCCACCTGTGTGCACTGGGCCCTGACCTGAGCAGAGGCCTTGCTCTCTCATCTCTGGTGGGTGTGGATGCCTGTGGGCCCTGCCGCTGCTGCTTCCCAGGCCAGCACCAGATCCTCCATTACCAACTTGGAGAGGGCCCCCGACCTGCCCTTCACCCGCCCGTTTTCATCTTCTGAAAATGAGCCTGTTACTCACTCACTTTAACTGCATGCCTCTGCTTGGGGGTCCCATGAAGGGCAGCTGTGATGGTCATGGCTGGGTCCCCACACACAGCACGGCTTACAGAGGTGCCAGTGAATCGTGAACAAAGGAGAGAAGCACCGAGACAGAGAGAAGCTGCGACTGTCCCGGGTCACCCGCAGAGCCAGGCCTCACCCCCAGCCCCAGGCCACCCTGCCTGGCCAAGCCCACCACTGGTGGACCGGCCCAGCCAGTCCCCTGTCATTGTCCTTGTCTGGGGAGCCTAATGAGGGCCTTGGGAGTTCCAGATGAAAGCCGCTGGGAGAGCAGGGGGTGATTATCTGCCCTAATGGTGGTGATTCAGGCAGCAGCCACCCCCTCCCCTCTCCGGACCTCGGAGCTGTGGGGAGACAGGGATAGGCCCGTGGGGTCACCCAGCCCTGGACTCCCAGCTACTCAGCCTCTGCCCTGCATCTTCTCTTGCTTCATGCATCCCACAAACGCTTATCGAGCGCCTGCTGTTTACGGGGTGGGGCAGGGTGGCAGAGAACTCCAAGCGGATGAAATTCTGAGCATCATGGAGCCCCACCTGCACAAAGTCCTGGGGAAGTGTCGCCGGACAGGTCATCTCCCCTCTGTGTGCCTCAGTTTCCTCATCTGCCAAATGGGTGTCTAGGAAGCATGGTCCCAGCTCTGGCAGGTCGAGGTGGGTTTTGCAATGTGGGCTCCGAGTTCGAGACCCCAGCTCTGAACTGCCTTGGTATGTACCTGGGTTCATGGGGGCTTGTGGGGGCCTCCATTCCCTTCTGTGAGTGAACCCTGCGATGCCACCCTCAGGCTCATTCCACAAGTCTCCTCCGTGCTGCTGAGCAGGGGCGCTAGGAGCCACCTCTGTGACCCTCACCCCCACTATCCAACCCCCTCACGTGTGGCTTGTGCCCATTGTACAGCTGAGGAGACTGAGGTCTTGATGATGAATGATTTGACCCACTCTCTTCGTGAAAGACGCCGGGATCCCCATTATTACAGCTGTCCTTGTTAACCGGCTACCTGCCCCAGACCCCGTACTCACTGTCAGGGCTGTGGCGCCAGCGCGTTCCCTGCACGCGTCCGCTGGAGTCCACCCGGAGGAAGAAGTGGGTGGAGGAGAAGAGGCGCCGCCAGCGCACGTCGCCCTCCAGGTGCGGGTAGCCGCTTGGGATCCCCGCGGCGCCGCCGGGCGCTCGCGCCAGCAGCAGCCACGCCAGGCTCAGCCACAGGGGGCGGCGCATGACCCGCACGCTGGCCGCGCGCTCCTGCCTCCCCGCAAGCCCGCAGCTCTGCCTCCTCCGGCGGGGCGGGGTGGGGCGGGGCGAGCGGACCAATGGAGCGCCTCGGGGGCGGGGCTTCGGACACATGGGCCAATGGGGTGCCTTGGGCGGGGCCAGAGTCCGGCGAGGCGGTGCTTCGGCCTCCACGCGCGTTTGTTTGTCTTGTGGGGTGGGGCGGGCGGTGAGTCACAGGTGGACCCCGGAGCTGCTGGAGTGTGAGTGTGAGCGGGTGTGCGGACGTGGGGCCAGGCGGGAGGAGGACAGGTGGAGACAGATGAGAGACAGACGAGATAGGCAGATAGAAATGGAGAGAGACAGATGGAGACAGAGACCATTCAGAGATTGGAACCAAAGTTATGGTCCTAGTGACCTGTCAGCTGGACCCAAGAACGGGACAGACTGGGGTGGGACCCATCCCTCCAAAGGGCTTCCCTGAGGGCAGGCTGGGGTAGCATGGGCATGGAGGGCAGGTGAGCCCAGGGGCACCAGCACACAAGTGTGAGGGCAGGTGGGTGCGTGGGATGTGGTGAGCGGGACAGCAGCTGTGAGAGGGTGGACTCCTAGACAGGATGATGCCCAGGTCGGAGACACAGAAGATGCCCAAGGCCAGTGGCCCGCCCCACCTCCAGAGATGCATGCTCAAGGTGGCAGGAATAAGGGGGCCCCTGTACACCCACACCCGCTCCTCATTTGCAAAGACACCAGAGTACGCTGGGAGCCAGCCTGGCCCTGAGACACGGCACAGTGGGGCAGCGACCTCCTGTACCCACAGGGACACAGCCCCAGGCTACACAGCCGGGCCCGAGGGCATCTTTACACCTGGTGAAGGTGGACGGCCTGGAGGAGTTGGGCTCTGAGGCCTTCCTGGTGGCACTAGGGCCGGTGGCCCCAATTCCTCCTGCAGGAGGGCCCCCAGGGGATGTGGGGGACTCCAGGGGTTTTGTTCTGAGGCCCCACACTTGGAACCCTGAAGAGATGAACTTCTGCTGTTTCACACTGTCCAGGGCCGGATCTGACGCTGACACCCTCCTCTTGCCTCTCTCAACAGGATGTTCTGACATCTCCTGGCTGACTTGGGGAAAACCCAACCAAGGTGAACAGTTTCCAAAACACAGTGTGTGTCAACTCCGACCCCTCGGTGCCCCATCGCCCTGTCATTATATCCGTTTCCATCGCCTGTGTGTTACTATTCTTGCTTAAGTTTTACAAGGAAATGATGTACCCATCTGCAGCGGGCAGCCTTCTGTTGACACATTGCCTGAAGCCCAACAAGAAATAAAGAGAAGAGGAAACAATGTGATGCGTTCTCACCAGGAAGCTGGGCCTCCACTTAGACCTGGAGGCATGCAGTGCCCCTCCTGCACTGAGTAACTTTCTCACTCTGAAGAGCAGGGAACCCCGCTCCCCAAACGGGAAATGGAAACTGAGGCATAGCAGAAGTTTTGGCTTCTGGTCCAGGCTCCTGACTCCACCAGACTGTGGGGGCGCAAGGGGGGTGTCTCCAGAAGGGGTGGTGGCAGGCCCAGCTGTTCAGTCACTGGAGCCAGGAAGGCAGCCCCAGGTATGAGTCAGACCTGAGGTCATGGCCCCCAGGGCAGGGGGTTGGGGGAGTAAGCACCTCTGCTGAAAACATTCCCAGCCAGTGGCATCACAAGAACCAGCCCGCGTGGGCAGCCGCGTCTGGAATGCGCTGTGAGAGGCTGCCTGGCCCTCCCAGAACACAGGTCTGGGAGGCAGCCAAGTTCCAACATCTGGAGACAGGTGGCAGCTGGAGCTGCACCCCCAGCATCACCCCCAGTGGTCTCCCCAACCCCCACTTGCTCAAGATTCCCCCAATGCCCATCCTGTTCTTGTCTCAGGGCCCTTTGCTATGACCTTGCCTGAAACAGTGACGCCAGGTATCCATCTTTTTTTAAAGAGGAAGGCAGGCAGGCAGGCAAGCAGGAAGAGAGGAGGCTGAGGCATTCATTGAGTAGTTCATTTTAGTTTGTTCCCATCAACCCCCCCTCCCCATGTCTTGAACCCAAATCCCTGGACTTGACGTGGTCCACACCTCAGCTGACTGAGCTACCAGGGCACACGAGAGCCCTATGTTCATCCTTCACACACCAACTGCTCCCACGCCTCAGCCTCAGTTTCCCCCACAATTCTTATAGGTGGGCATGATTGCCAGGTTTGATTCAAAAGCGCTAGCCCTGCCTGCTCCTGAGTGGAGTCGCCCCGAGGCCAAGGCTGGGAGGCTCTACTCTGGCATGAGCTCATCCCAACTGTCATCATCTTAATTTAATAGGTCGGCCCACCCTTTCAGCCCTACCTTGCCCCTGACCATGGGGCTTGGGGAACTGGTGGGTAAATCGAGGCGGGAGGAGGGGGTCCACGGAAATGGCTCAAACGTATCGGTTTGGGAGTCAGACGAATCAGGGCTTTCAAGCCAGTCTCCCTAATGTTCATACTGTGTGCCTTTGGGCACCTTGATTGACCTCTCTGAACCCCGTTTCCCCCACAACAAACTGGGGGCAAAGGTCCCAAAGTTGTGGCTAGATGTATGAAGTTGGCGACAGGAATCTATAAATTGCAGAACGCTGTCCTAATTACTAGGCGATCACTCCTTAGAAAAACACTAAGTTCTGGGCGCACCCAATCACTCCTTCTCCCACGTGGTTCGTGCACCAGCTTGGCTCCTCCTTCCCTGACCCAGGGAAAAGCCAATCAGAGGGCTCCTTCGGCGCATGCTCTCGCGCCTCCGGGGCCCCGGCGCCCACTGGGAGTTGTGGTTCCGACGACGCGCTTCCGGCTGCGCTGTCCCTTCCCAGGCGCCGTCGGCCGCGGAACTACAACTCCCGGCAGGCGTTGCGTGCGCAGGCGCGCGGAGGCGCGGTCCGCGTGCGGCATGTCGGCGCTGCGCTGGGGCCGCGGCGCCGCGTGCCTCGGTTGGGCCCTTCGGCCCGCCGGCCGCCCGGGGTTCCCGGCTGAGGAAGGTAACGCGGAGCCAAGCAGCACGGCCGCCGTCGCTTTTGCTTTTCGGCGTCCGGGATGCAGCTTCCCCGCCCCTTGCACTTTGCACTTTGCCCTGTAGGGTTTGCGGGGACCCGTTGCTTGACCTGCTGTCCCTCGCCCTTGACCCTCTGGCTCTCCGGACCCGGGTCTGGCGGGCGCTTGGTCCCTGGACTCTCGGTTTCTTTGGGAATCCTCCAACTTCTGCTTTGGCTTTGGGGCTCTTGACCGTTGAACTCTGTGCCTTTAGTTCCCGGAATCCTTTACGTTGGGTCCTCAGCCCAGTTTTCATCACCTCTTGGGTCGCCTTCACTTGGACCTGTTGGTTTTGTTGCCAGCGGGAGACCCGAGCCTCGGACAGTTTGCGCTGCATTTCGGGTTCCTTCGCCCCTGGAGCGCACGAGTTCTTCCCGCGAGGACTCCCAGCCCCTGCCGTCGCCCAGCCTCGCCCCTGCTGCCTCCCTCCTCTCTCCGCAGGGGCCCTCCGCGTCTGGAGCTGCAGGAGCTCCTCCGCCAGCCCTCGGGCGCAGGACCGCGAGAAGGACTGGGGCCATGTGGAGCTGCTGGAAGGTGAGCCCGCGACCTGGCCCCAGAGCCCCTTCCCCAGTCTCCTCTACCCCCACGCCCACCCCCACCCTGTCGGCCACTCAGTGGAGGGTCGCCTCCCTATCCCTCACCTAGACCTGCCGAAGGGATGCCAGTCTGTAAAAGGGGTAAATTACGTGGTCCCCGCCTCTGGCGGCCCCAAGAATCCGCTGAGATGAGGTGCAGCCAGGGCCACCCACTTGGCAAGCACTGTGCTCAGCAAGCTGGCTAAGTCCCTTCCCAACCAGTTGCTCCAACTATCAGATGAGACGGTTACGGTGTGAAATTATGACCCGGGAGGTTTGCCCGAGACCACGTGCAACTGCATAAGCAGATCTGGGATTCGAACCCTGATCCCCATTTGTCCCAGTGGGTGCAGGATGGGTGCCTGCCCTGATCCAGTGGTGAGCAGGGGCCGGGCTTTAGAGGAAAAACTTAGAAATTCAAACAGGTGTGCCCTGGTGGAATGGTGGTTGGGTCCACTGTCTCTGGAGGAGCACAGTCTACATGCCTGTGGGTTTACTATGGGGCTGGGAGTGGGTGGCGGCTGGCAGGCAACTAGGAAGAATAACTAACTACAAATAAAAATGTTTTCTGCAAGAAGAGAATTTGAATGTACTGAAGATGCAAGTGCTCAGTTTTAAGAACTGCTATTTTCCTTTTTGAGTGGAGGAAGAAGCATTTAATTTAGTTGTTCCTCTTGGTTCCCCCAGCCCTGGATGTCGAACCCAGGTCCTTGGGATTTGTGTGAACTGTGCTCCATCAGAGATGGTGTACTTAACTGCTAAACAACCCACCAAGTTACTTTAAGGCAAAACCTAGATGTCATTCAACCCTAGGAAGATAGTAGAAATTGAAATCATGTCCCTCTAGCCTGAAACTTTCCACTGCTTCCTCCTCCTTTGTAGGGCAGTAGGATAATCTCTGAACCACCACCTGCCCCCACCCCACACACCCCAGGGCTTGTCCGTCTCCTGTGGCTCCCCTGCCAGCAAGGAGCTGCGGTTCCCGCAGGGCTTTTGCACCAGCTGACTCCAGACATCAGCTGTAGTGCCTGGGTCCAGCAGGTCCCCGTTCCGCCCACTGCGTTTCCTTCCCCCACACTCCAATCTGTGCTGCCCACCTGAAGGCCCGTTGCCTAGCCTTCATGCCATCTTCACCCCGCTCCCCTGCACCCTCGGCAGGGATGGGCCTGCGGGACCCTCTTCTCTTGCTCATGTTCCTATGAGATGCACATACCCAAAAGCTTCCAGCTCCTCGTTCCAGGAGTTGCCTCCTCGCTAATGTTTGTAACCAAGTTTGTATTTCCAGCACGGCCGCTGGCCAGTGAGGCCTGCGATTTGCCTTCCTGCTCAGACCAGGCCGTCACCCTGTGGTGACGCTGTGTGGGTGCCTTTGTTGCTGGAGGTACTGCCTGGTGCTGAGCACAGGCTGGCGTGAGACCTGCCCACTGGGCGCCGTCCACACTGCAGAGGCTCCTCAGACATTGTCGTCTTGTGCCGTGGTGTGGTGGACGACTTTGGACCAGGGACCTGGGGACAGATGTGTGGCTGTGGGGTGGGCGGGTGGTAGGGTGAGCCTGTGTGGACTTGGAGCCTGGAGCCTCAGGTGTGATGGGCCCTGTGGGTGTGGCCCAAACGCAGGATCTGGGTGCCTGCCCCCTGATGCCCTGGGTGTCCACAGTGCTCCGGGCACGGGTGCGGCAGCTGCAGGCCGACTGCTCAGCGGAGTTGCCGGTGGTGTGGAGGGTGGCCCCGGCCCAGCACCTGAGGGCCGGCACCCAGGCGCCCCAGGAGGATCAACAGGCCCAGGAGGTCAAGGTCGTCCAGGCTAAGCGGCGGCCCCAGGGGTGGGCAGAGAAGAAGCGGCAGAAGCTGCAGAAGCTGGACGCGATGGAGCAGCTGGAGCTTGTGGTGCCCGGGCTGCACCTGCAGGTGCAGCCGCGGCTGCAGGACAGGCTGCTGGCCGACCGCCTGCGGCGCTGGGTGGACAGCGGGGAGTCCTCCGCGCCCTGGGAGGAACAGCTGGAGCAGCGCCTGCGGGAGGCCCCACAGAGGCTGAACCTGGAGGCACAGGAGGCCTCCATCCGGGCAGCGCGGCTGGAGAGCCAGCAGCAGCGGCTGCTGACCTTCCTGGACTGCTGCCTGTCCTCTGGCCACCTGCGCCTGGCCCACCACGTGCTGGTCATCAACCACAGCCGACCGCGGCTCCTGACACTGCCCATGTACAACACCGTCATGCTGGGCTGGGCCCGCCAGGTGGGTTCCGAGCCCGGGGTGGGGTCTGCTTGGGGCGGAGGCTGAGGCTCTTGAGCCATCTCGCCTTTGGGGGGTCCCCGTGCTGTCCCACCCGTCCGAGGAGGAGGGGAAGCGGCTCAGCGGGACCCCGGGGTGTGACTGCCGTGAGGGGCCGACTGTGGCCGTCCCGCTGTCTGCAGAGTCGTGTGTGGCCGGCACAGGCTCACGTACAGAGCATTCCAGCTGCAGGGAGTCTTCTCGGCAGCACCACCCTGCGGGGGGCTGCCCTGCGAGAACGAGGTTCCCCCTCGTGCGGTTTGAACTCACTGGCCCTGGGGTGCAGGGCCGGGCTTTGGGCTCCCTGTGAGGCGCAGGAGCCACGCCCCTCAGCCAGCAGGCCAGGGAGGGGGCTCCAGGGCCCAGGGTGACCTTGGAGGCTCGCCCGTGCCCAGTATTATGAGCGCTACCCAGGCCCCCAGAGGTCGGACTCACCCGGCGTGCACACGGTGGGGTCCCTGGGAGAGGGCTGGCCCCCGACTGGCCTGTGTCCCCAGGGCCGCTTCAGGGAGCTGGTATACGTGTTCTACATGATGAAGGACGCCGGCCTTGCCCCGGACCGACTCTCCTATGCGGCCACGCTGCAGTGCCTGGGGCGGCTGGACAAGGACGCCGGCACTGTTGACAGGTGGGATGCGGCCAAAGCAGGCCCCGGGAGGTGGGCCCCAGGCCGGCGGCTGAGAGCAGGCTGGACCGCCTGCCCCTGTGCTCACAGGTGCGTGAAGCAGATGGCTCAGGACGGGCTGCAGCCCCAGGAGCTGCTCACCGTGCCGCTGAGCCCCGAGGACCGGGTGGCACTGCTGCGGGCCCTGCGCAAGGTCTGGCCCCGCTCCTGCCTGCGGCCCCCCACCCCGCTGCCGCCCCCGGTCAACAGCTCCCCGCTGCTCAAGGAGATCTACGCGCAGGTGAGCCGCTGGGGGCCGCGGGGCGTGCGTCCGGCAGCACCAGCACCCTGAGACCCAGCAGCGGGCCGAGGGCCACGAGAGCCCGGCACCCACCTCCAGGGCGCAGGGCAGCCAGCAGGGCCACACCGTGTGCTCCAGCACCCTGGGGTGGGGGGTGCTTGGGATATGATGCGCTTACCACACAGTTCATCTGTTAAAAAAGAGTCATTCGGTGTTTTCAGTCACCTGGTTCTAGAACCTACTGACACTTCTAAGAGCCCTGTCCCCCTCAGCATCCTCCCAGCCCACCCTCCGTCTGAGCGTCCTCTGTCCTGCACGTGTCCCGTCCGTGGACTCACCCCCTGTGGGGCCTGTGTGTCTGGGTCTCTCCCTGAGTGCCGTGGGTCAGGGTCCCTCCACGTGGGGACGAGTGTCAGGGCGTCCCTCCTGTGTGTGCAGGGACGCTGTGTGGGAGACGTGTGTGTCCTACATCCCTGGGGACACAGGTGTGTCCCCTTTGTGGCTCCTGGACGTGTGCACACAGGTTCTGTAGATGTGGTTTTGATTCTCCATTGGGTTTTAGCTGCCATTTCTCTCCGGCTCCGGATGAGGCACGCACTTAGTTTTAGATAGAAACCGGCGCCCGCCTTCTCCCGGAGCCCCGGCGGGTGTTCGGGCCACTTGCAGAAGCAAACGTGGTGCCAGGCCAGTGCGGTACTCCGGCGGGCAGGGGGTGTTGCTGGTCCGGCAGCCCTGGCAGCCTGCCTGTCACCCCCAGGACCTGCCCGCGTCCTTCCCGAAGCTGCACCTGCCCCTGAAGAAGCTGAAGAGCCTCTTCCAGGAGCAGCTCCGCTTGGAGCTGGACACCGTGGTGCACGTGCAGTCCGTGGACAGGGCTCCGCGGCCGACCAAGGGGGTCCTGCGGGCGGTAAGCAACCGGGCCTCCTGAGGGGCACCCTGAGGGCGCCCGCCATCAGGAAGAGCGTGCAGGGGCCCAAGCGGGGCCTGGGCTGACCTGGGTCTTGTCCGCCCGCACCCGTGCAGCGGGAAACCCTGGAGGCCCTGCACGTCCGGTGGAAGGAGGCGCTGTCCCTGGCCCTGAAGAAGGCGAAAATTAGCCAGGCCAAGGCCGCCTACGAGGGCCACTTCTCCATCTTCCCGCACCTGTGTCTGCTCAGCGAGCAGGAGTTAGTGCAGCTGCTGTTGCAGGTACGGCCGGGCTCCTGGGGAGTGGCGGGGGGCAGGGCCGGGTGGCTTGGGCTCATGGCGCCGCTGCTCAGACCCTGCAGACGCTGTCCCCGCAAGGGGAGTCCCTGCTCTCCCTGGCGCACCAGCTGGGCCTGCAGGTGTTCAGCCGGTACACGGTGCAGAGGAAGCAGCGCTCCCAGCAGGTGCAGGCGCTGAGGCGGCGCTACAGCCAATACCTGCGCCTGCTGGCTGCTGACACCCCCGACGTTCCGGTAAGGCTGCATTCCGCCACCTCTGCTGTTGGCATGCCCCGCCCCCTGTGACACCCCACACCCCTGTTGCGGGCCACCCCCCTCCCGTCAGCCCCTGCTGACACCCGCCCCCTGCCTGCAGGTGGGCACTCCTGTCTTGCCTCGGCAGTACTGGGAGGCCCTGGGGGCGCCTGAGGCCTCGCATGAGCAGCCTTGGCCGTTACCTGTGCTGGTGCAGCTGGGCAAGCAGCTGGCCGAGCTGCTGGTGCAGGCCTTGAAGATGCCCCGCCGCCTGGCCGCGCCAAACGGCAGTGCCACCCACGTGCCTGTGCTCTACCACGTCTACTCCTTCCGCAGCTTCCGCCAGGTGCGCCCACCCCGCCCCCGGCCCAGCGCATCCTCCCCGGGCGCCGCGGAGCCTGACAACCACCCTGCCGCCCCTAGGTTGGGATCCTGAAGCCACACCCGGCCTTCACGCAGCTGCTGGAGGACGCCGCCCAGCGCACACTGACCTTCGAGGCCACCGAGGTGCCCATGCTGTGCCCGCCACTGCCCTGGGTGTCACCGCACAACGGCGCCTACCTGCTCAGTCCCACCAAGCTCATGCGGGCGCTGGAGGGCACCACGCAGCACCAGCGCCTGCTGGACAGCTGCCCGCCTGCTGACCTGCACGGGGCCCTGGACGCCCTCACGCAGCTGGGCAACTGCGCCTGGCGCGTGAACCAGCCGGTGCTGGACTTGGTGCTGGAGCTCTTCGCCGCCAAGGGCTGCCCGCACTTGGGCGTGCCGGCCCCACTCTCGGAGGCCCCCCAGCCGCCCTCCCCGCGCCTGCCGCTCAGCGCCCCGGCGGCCCGCAAGGCTGAGCTGCGGCGGCAGCTGGCCCGCTGCCTGAAGCAGAGGCGCGAGATGCGCAGCCTGCGGGCCGACGCGCTCTACCGCCTCTCGCTGGCCCAGCACCTGCGGGACCGCACCTTCTGGCTGCCCCACAACATGGACTTCCGCGGCCGCACCTACCCCTGCCCGCCCCACTTTAACCACCTGGGCAGCGACCTGGCGCGCGCCCTGCTGGAGTTCGCCCAGGGCCGGCCGCTCGGCCTGCACGGCCTGGACTGGCTCAAGATCCACCTGGTCAACCTCACGGGGCTGCGGAAGCGGGAGTCGCTGCAGGGCCGCTTGGCCTTCGCCAACTCGCTGATGGACGATATCCTGGACTCTGCCGACCAGCCCATGACGGTAGGGACGGCCGCTGGCCCCGGTCTGGCTGTCACCCCCAGGACACACTGCTGGTGGCGTCCAGGCCGCATCCTCTCGGCTTCTCTAGCAGCACCTCCGCTGCAGCCCTGCTGCCACCCACTGTCCCCAGAGCTCTGTCCCTCTGTCCTTGGGTCCAAGCGCAGCCCACCCACTTCCTCCCACAGGGTCGCAAGTGGTGGATGGAGGTAGATGAACCCTGGCAGGCCCTGGCCTGCTGCATGGAGATCGCCCGCGCCATGCGCGCCCCCGACCCCGCCGCCTATGTCTCTCACTTCCCAGTTCACCAGGTGGGTGGTGGGGCGCCAGCCCCATGGGGCCTGGAGGAGGGTGTCAGCAGCTCCGTGGGACCACAAGGGACACACCACATTGCTGCTGGTGTCCCTGTGGACGCGACGTGCTGACAGGCCCCTCCCTCTGTGTGTCTCGGTGTCCTCGACCCTGCCACTCTGCCCTGGAGGCCAGCGAGCTCACGAGAGCAGACAGCAGAGCCCCGAGCCTTGGGCAGGGGGTGTGCCCCAGTGCCTCCCACCTGACCCCTCCCCTCCTGACCCCAGGACGGCTCCTGCAATGGCCTGCAGCACTACGCTGCCCTGGGCCGGGACAGCATGGGGGCCGCCTCTGTCAATCTGCTGCCCTCGGACGTGCCGCAGGACGTGTACAGCGGGGTGGCCGCGCAGGCAGGTGCCAGCCCCCCCCCCCCCCAGCAGGACTGCCCGTCTTGCCCGGTGGATTAGGGCTATTGGTGAGCCTCCTGGGAGGTGTCGGGGACGGAGCCGCCCCTGACCCCCAGGCCCGCCCAGGTGGAGGTGTTCCGCAGGCAGGACGCGGAGAAGGGCGTGCCTGTGGCACAGGTGCTGGAGGGCTTCATCAGCCGCAAGGTGGTCAAGCAGACGGTGATGACCGTGGTGTACGGGGTGACCCGCTTCGGGGGCCGCCTGCAGATAGAGAAGCGCCTGCGGGAGCTCAGCGACTTCCCACAGGTGCGGAGCCCGCCCCTGCTGCGGGAGGTTGGTGGGGAGCCACTGACCTCGGGCAGAGGCTTTGGACCCCCCTGCAGGGCTGGCCCCTTGGTAGCCTTGGCTCTCCGTCTGAAAACGTGGGCGCTGGCTTCCAACCGAGGTCGTGGGGTGGGCAGGCTGCCTCCAGGGGGGAAAAGGTTGGCTGGCCACGCCCCTCGGCCTGACCACGCCCACTCTAGGATTTTGTGTGGGAGGCGTCTCACTACCTCGTGCGCCTGGTGTTCAGCAGCCTGCAGGAGATGTTCTCTGGCACCCGGGCCATCCAGGTGCGTGTCCCTCAACCCCCCCACCCCCCACCCACCCCCGTGGAGGGGCCCCCTGGGCCCGCCCCCCAGCCCACCTGAATCTGAGCCCCGTGCTCTTTGTGCAGCACTGGCTGACGGAGGCCGCCCGGCTCATCTCGCAGTCTGGCTCGGCGGTGGAGTGGGTCACTCCCCTGGGTGTCCCCATCATCCAGCCCTACCATGTGGACTGCAAGGTCTTGGTAGGTGCAGCTCCACCCCTCCCTGCCCACGCCAGGTGGGCAGGACTCACGGCCCTCTGCCCACCCTGTAGATCCAAGGAGGCATCCAGACCCTCACTGTCTGCAGCAGCGGGGATACCAACCAGTGAGTTGGGTCACGGGGCCTCCTGGGCCTGGCTGGGCTGACCGGGGCACACGGGGGCCAGAGGCACCTAAGACCCCTGCCCCTTCCCCCAGAAGGCCCAACACGCTGAAGCAGAAGAATGGATTCCCCCCGAACTTCATCCACTCGCTGGATTCCTCACACATGATGCTCACGGCCCTGCACTGCTATAGGTGAGCGGGCAGGCACGCGCCCTGGGACGGGCTGGGGTCAGGCCTCCCGGGCCCTGGGGCCCCATACCAGCGGCTCTGGGGCCTTGGAATGGGGCCAGACAGATGCACCTGTTTTCTGTCCAGAGTCCTCCAGAGGTGGCTGGCGGGGGTGACAGCAGGTGCGTGGACAGTCCTTAGCCATGACTGCTGATGGGGCGGAGGTGCAGGGGTTCCGGCGACTGCTGGCCAGCCCCTGCGGGTGGCACATGGAACGGAGCCCTAGGCAGTATAACACCAGTCGCCCCCTTAGCACCTGTGGACGTGTTGGGGAGCATGAATATAGAGGTGGCTGCTGGAGAAGAGGACACAGATAACCTGCCCGCCCAGGGCAGGAGGAACTGGGGTTGGGGGTGGCCCTCTCAAGGACCCTTACCCTTCACCCCTGCTACAGAAAGGGCCTGACCTTCGTCTCTGTCCATGACTGCTTCTGGACACACGCTGCTGACGTCACTGTCATGAACCAGGTGCTGCGCTGCCCTGCCCACCTTTGAGTCCCCCCTCCCCCGCATCCAGCCCTGACCCCACCACCCCCACCCCATCGCACCCAGGTGTGCCGCGAGCAGTTCTTCCAGCTGCACAGCTACCCCATCCTGCAGGACCTGTCGGCCTTCCTGCTGCGGCGCTTCTGCTCCCACCCCAGGTGAGCTCTGCTTGCCTGTTACCCCCACCCCCCCAGCTAGCCCCCAAGCTCACCTCCCCACCTGCCACTGCAGGTCCTCGAAGGCCAGGGTGCTGGCCAAGCTGCAGAAAACGCTGCTGTCGGTGCCTAAGACAGGTAGGCCCTGGGGAGAGCGCCCCCTGCAGGTGGGCTACTGGGCAGGCGCCTTCCCAGGCCCCCGACTGACTTGGGCCCCTCCCCCCTCCAGGCTCCCTGGACCTGGAGCAGGTGAGGCGCTCCACCTACTTCTTCAGCTGAACCCTGCCCTGAGCTCCTGTAAATAAAGCTGTTTCCAACCACGGGAGCTGTGTCTCTGGGCGCCGGACCTCCTGGGGCCGTGCCGAGAATCAGACCGCAGGCTGGGCGCCAATGCTGTCGTTTATTGCGCGGAATGGGGGTGTGGGGTTAGTGGGGCGTGGAGGGCGCCGTGGGGGCTGCTGCCTCGGCTCGTCAGTACATTCATCTTGACGGCGGGACCCCTGTCCTCGCCCCCACGCCCCTGGGTGCCGGTGCTGGAGGAAGCCGGTGTGCCCGCTCCGGGGAGGTCACCGCGGGACGCGCGGGGGCAGGACCGGGCCGGTTATTGCGTGAGCGCGGTGGGGGCAGCGGAAGCCGGCGGGCCAAGTATTGCACTTAAAAACCAGAACCCTCAGGGGCGGCGGGCCACCTTTGGGGGGCGGTGCTGCACGGCCGCCACCTCTCCGGCCCGTCCCCGTTGGACCATTGGGGGAAACTCAGGCACCGAGGTGAAGGGATGCCCCCTCGCACGAGCGTGAAGCCGCCGCGGGGGCAGGGGCGATGTGGGTGGGCGCAGGGCGATGAGGGGGGCGGCCGGGGCTCGGAGGGGGCTGCCCCGCCGCCCGGCCCGCCCGTCCGTCCGACTACAACTACCTACATCTCCTCTATGGCTTCTGGGGCGGGCGTGGGCGGCGGGGCAGCGCGCAATGGCATGGCTTTGGTCTGGATGACGCCCCCGCCCCGGCCCACGGGGCGGTGCGGCGAGGGTCACAAGTTGGACGAGAGGCGCGAGCGCGCAGAGTCCAGCGGGCCGAGGCCGCCGGCAGCGCCGGGCGAGGCCGAGTCCCTGCGGTCCGGGCTGGGCGCGGCGGCCCGGGCGGCGGGCGCGGGCCCCAGGCGCGGCGTGGAACTGCTGGCCGGGCGCGCCGAGGTCGCGGGGCCCGGGCCTGGCGTACCGTGAGGCAGCGAGGGCTGCGAGGCGGACAGCGGGCGCGACGCTCGGCTCAGGCGGCGAGCGGGCAGCGCGGGCCCGGCTCGGGGTGCAGCTGGGGAGCTGGGCGTGCCGCCGTAGGGCGAGGTCCGCGGTGCCCTGGGGCTGGCCGGCGCGCCCTGGGGGCTGGCGGCAGGCGCCGGCCCTGGCGAGGCTGCGGGCGGCGGGCGGCGCACAAGGCGCGGCGAGCCGAGCGCCAGCGGCCCCACAAGCGGGCGCGCCACCTGGGGGCAGAAGCTCATGGCCACGGCCTGCTGCAGCGTGGCGATGGCCGAGGTGACCTGCGGCGGGGGCGGGGGCGGGAAGAGGCCCCGCTGGCCCAGCTCGGCCTGCTGCACCATCTCGCGGTCGTACTTGACGATCTCCTGGATGATGGCGTTCTCCTGGTTGTTGAACACGCCCGAGTGCAGGTCGTGCTGCACTTTGTGCAGCAGGAGCGAGTTCTTCTTACCTGGGGGCGGGTGGGTCAGTTACAGCAGGCCCGCCCCCGCCCCCGCACCCGCGCTGCAGGTATCTGACACACATTAGCGCCTGCCGCACGCACAGCACAGCGGTGGGAGATGCGCGTGCGCTGGTGGCATGCTGGAGCGCTCCCCTCACCGCAAGTGTATGTGAGCGCCTGCAGTGTGCAGCAGGTGTGCTCCCAACACCTGCCTGCAGAGCCAGGGGCAAGCGCCTGCCGAGACAGCAGCGCAGCACACACATCTGGGCGCCTGCCACTCGGGTATGCTGAGGACCTACGGAACAGCGCGCTGCGTGCCTGTGGTGTATCAACACACGCTGAACACTATGTGACATTTTCTAACACCTCTGCCCCTGCCCCCAGGTCTGTTTTCCCAGCCACTGTCTGCCCACGGCTGGCACTTGAAGCCCTCTCCCCCTCCCGCTTCCCACCGCCCCTTGTAGAGTACCAATCTGACCGGGTGCTCCTCTCCCTAGAGCTATCCATGGCGCCTCAGGTTCCTGACCCTTCCCCACACCCTGGACCCTGTGCTGGCTCTGCCTGACTCAGCCCTGTCTCCTGCCTCAGGGCTTTCGTATTGCAGCCCCCACTCCTAGGACATGTTTTCTATCCCTTACTACCAACAACAGCGGCTCATCTTGTCTGCACTCAGCATCGCTTGCCCGCGGAGGCACTGTCACGCCCACCTCTCCATGGCCATCGGCCACCCTGGTCACTGCAG
>RJWH01003418.1:58353-77775 GCA_004363575.1 Solenodon paradoxus | reverse complement strand
TGCGGTCCAGGCGGTCGATGGCCACCGTCTCAAAGGCGCGCCGCATCATGGGGTACTCCTCCAGCACCTCGTTGAAGTTGTCCACACTCAGAGAGTAGAGGCGGCAGTATGTGTCGGCTCGGACGCTGGCCGTGCGTCGGCCCCGGGTCAGCAGGCAGATCTCTGCGGCCAGGGAGGGGTCCTCAGCGGCGGGTAACAACTGGCTGGATCTCCCCACCCCACCTCCGCTACTGTGGGCCTTCTACCCAGAAGGCCTTCCTGATGCCCACATCAGCGCCGCCTGCACCTGTGGGCCCCCACGCGGCCCCGTCCTCCCCAGGACAGGCCCCGCCCTCCAGTCCCCACAGACGCTCACCCCCGAAGTAGGAGCCATCTGACAGCTTCATCTCCTTGTTGCCTTTGGTGAGTACGCTGACCACGCCGTGCTGGATGAAGTACATCTTCTTGCCAATGGTGCCCTCACGGATGATGTAGTCTCCAGGCTGGAAGACCTCGAACTTGAGCTTGGTCAGCATGGCCGTCACAAAGTTGGGGTCCGCGTTGGCAAACAGCGGCATGGAGGCCACCAGCTTCCGGCAGTTGAAGTTGACAATCTCCTGCAGGGGGATCTCAGGGTCAGACCCACCCCAGCTTCCGCGGTTGGCCTCTGGGAGAGCCAGCACCTTGCTTTATGCGCAGACGCTGGCTTCACCACCAGCACCCATGACTGAACAACAAAGGGTGCTGTAGGAATGTCCTCACAACAGTAGAGAGTTTTAAAAATCAACCGAAAACTGAAAGTGAATCAAGTGATGCCTCTGGGATTGGCATGCTGTGGATTTGGCCCACGTTCTGGGCACTTTCCTCTGAGATACATTTCAAGAAAAAGGGAGTCTTAGAAAACCAACAGGTTTTGCACATGTAAAGAAAAACCAACGCAGAGTAGATATAATGGGCGCGGAAGCTCCCCCCATGGAGCTAAGTCAAATGGCAAGAAATGCCAAAACCTGCCTAAAGAAAACCAAAAGCACTCCTGCTGGCACAGGGGGCCCCCCCGCCGGCCACATGAGGATGCTTCTCCCCATTCACTCACTTATCTCACAGGTCAGCCCTCACTCAGAACCAGCAGGCAAACTTAGGAGCGTCGGCCCCATCCTGGCAGGAAGAGGCCATCGGAGACCCAAACAAACTGCACGCATCTAAAACTCAAACCGCAGCTTCCGCATAGGGAACAAAGAGCCACTGGGTGAAGTCACGTCTGGAACATGCCAAACACACAGTGGGCTTCACTTTAATGTGAAAGGGAGCCTCTCCCGGGGTCAGCTCAGCACTGTGGGGGAGGAGGAGCCCCAGCCCTTCCCACAGTATCCCGGGATACACCCATCAGAACGCAGGATGAAATTGTGCGAGTTTCAGAAAACATGGGGTGGACTGGTCTCACACCAGCGCATGCGCAGGCAAGCAGGTACTGAGTGCCTACTGTGTACAGCGAATAGATCTGAAGACCGAGTCAACAGGCAGGTCACATGGTCTGCCTCCTGCCAGGCAGGATTGATGGAGCACCTCCTGCATACAGCAAGCATACAGGGAGCACCTGTGTATACAGAATAAAAAATTCCCCCCTGGCCAAAGACAAAACAACAAAACCCCGCCAACACAGTCAGAAGACAAGTGGGCATTCAGACAAATCTGCATCACAAACAATGCAGGTCCTCCAGAGAAGAGGGGGTTTCTAAAACGGCTGTAGAAAAGCAAGCAAAAGTTATGGACGGTCTGGCGTCCCCTGATGGAGCTGTTGCGTCCAGGCCCTCCAACCAGCACATGCCCAGGACCCACGTGCGGGTCCGGGGCGGGGGAACCACCGAGATGAACTACATTTAGATTTAAATAAATCCTCCTTCCTCCTCTCTCTTCCATCCTGCTTCCTTTCATCCCAGCCTGCATCTTTCCTTTAAAAAAAAAAAAAGCCATAGTTCACAGAGAGAAACTCAGCAGCCCGAGCACAGAAAAGACGCTCCACACGGCTCCAAATATGACGCACCAGACGGCTGCAGGGTGCACCTCCGTCCCCCAGCGTGACGACGGGCCTCCTCGGCACAGCTGTCCCCACGGGCACCTGCCTGCCCGGCCCCGCCCCCGCCCCAGGGCCTGCTTGGTATTTAAGATGAAGATGCCAGAGGCGAGGGGAAAGCGGAAATGTTCTAAACGTATGTGTTTCTGCAAATTCGATTTGGAGACCGTGTGATGATTCAGTAGCGATCAGATACGGGATGTGGGGGCAGGGACACTGGGGTGACGAGCATGTGCCCTGGAAGTGGCGATGGCCACACAGCTCTGAGGCACGCACACCACCGAACTTGCTGTGTGTGAGCCCTTGGCACCCTGAGCTCAGAGTCACGGCTCAGGAGCTGTCTGGTAAGGGTCCTGGATGGAATGGTGACCCCCAAAAGATGTGGTGATGCCCTGATCCCCAGGACCTGTGAAGGGGACCTTACTGGAAACAGGGTAGGGTCTTTGCAGATGTCAGTAGTTCAGAGGGGCACAGCGATGTTCAGAGGGGAGTACAAGGTGGGGGAACGGGTGGGGGCACAGGCAGGGGCAGCCCTGTAACCGACAATGCCCTCACAGGAAGGGGACCTGGACATAGTCACGCTTCGCCTCTATAAGGCAGGACAGGGTGGGGACCCTCCCAGGGCCTTCAGAGAAAGCGCAGGCCCACATCCATCCTATTCGCCCCCACACCAGGAGGGAATACTGTTCCATTGTCAGACCTGGGGCGCCCAACGGGGCCGCACCCCAGCAGAGGGGCATCGGGGTTCACAGTGGAAGGCAGCTGGGGCAACAGGCGCTAAACCCGCGAGGCCGGACGCCCACCTGGCTCCAGTCCAGCCCGCCTGTCCTCAGCCCCACGAATAGCACAGAGTCGAGCGCCCCCGCTACTGGAAGGGGTGTCTGAGGCCGGGGTGCAGGGGATCGCGGCTCAGCTAGCTGGTTGGGGCCCTGTAGGCTGCAGTCAGGTCAGGGTTCGGGTCAGATTGGGCCACATTGGACCGGATGGGTTCGGGCTCGGTCGGGCTCGGACAGGTTCGGGTCGGGCTCGGATGGGCTCGGGTGGGCTCGGGTGGACTCAGCCCGGCTCGGGTGGACTCGGCCGGGCTCGGGCAGGTCTGGGTGGGCTCGGCCAGGCTCGGGTGGGTTTGGGTGGATTCGGTCGGGCTCGGGCGGGTTCGGGTGGGCTTGGCCGAGCGATGGTGCTTGCCTACCTCTCGCAGAGGCCCGCTGAGCTCGCCCAGGATGCTGTCCTCGTCGAACATCTTGCCCTGGTAGCGATGCTCGTAGTAGTCGTGGATGCGCTGGCGGAAGTCGGCGGGCAGCTTGTGGAAGGACATGTACTGCTCCACCTGCTTGTACTGCGGAGCGAAGGGAGGGGCGGGTCAGCCGCGCCAGGACCCCTCGGCACCGCGCACACGGCCACACCGTCGCCCACGCCACCCCCGAAGAGCCATTCTTCCCTGCGCCAGGCCCTCTGGCCCCCTCCCGAGGCTCTTTCTAGAAACCAGCGGCTCAGTCCTTCCTGGTGAGGCGCGTGGTGTGGGTGTCAGGCGGGCGTGCCAGGCCCTGCTGTCCCCAGGGTGGCCCCAGTTCCATTTCCGCCCCCGCCCGGCCCTGCCCAGCCGCAGCTGCCCTGAGCTCAGCGGAACGGTGACGGCAGGCGGGTGGCGGCACCAGCTCATGTTTGGGTGTGAAGCCCGCAGTTCCGGACGGTCAGGGTGCCTGGCACCCGGCCCAGCTGACCCGGCAGGCTCTGCTGGGGGCTCGCAGCTGCCTGGACAGGGCTGCCCCGCCCTGCGGGACCCACCGGACCAAGAACATCAGTGCAGGCTAACTGGCGGCGTCAGCAAGTCCAGCACACCCCTGGTCTTCAAGGGGAAACTGAGCCACAGAAAGTGGGGTGGGCTGAACTCCAGAAAGAGCAGCCTGTGGGCCAATGCCAACCCTCCTTTGGCCTCCTGCCCCTCGGAGGCCAGAGGCCAGCCAGCCTTGCTCCCTCAGGCGCCCCCTTGGACCCTTGAGTGGCCCCAGCGCCCACCCCCGGGGAGCCCTGACGCCCTGTGGACTCCCTGTCCTATTGACACCCTCGGTGTCCCTGTCGCCTCCTTGTCTGGTATCCCCCTCACCCTTCAGCCATGACCCCTCCAGGCTTCAGACTTCCTTCCTCCTAAGGGGCATGATATTCTCACCATCTCTCCCAGAGCTCCTCCTCTGCCTGGGGGCTTCCACCCCTAACCCCGCACAGACCGGCCCTCTGCTCCTGTGCAGGGCACACTACACAGAGCTATGGGGACGGCTGTGTGCCCCCCTATCTGGGCCCCTCCGGGGCTCCCCCCAGACCTTCTCCTGGTACTGGCGCCGCGAGGAGTCAAGAGACTGGATGAGGGCGGTGGCGTGGCCGATGAACATGGCATAGCAGGTGGCGCCCACGATCATGCTGAGCATGGTCAGCCAGATGTCGGTCATGCTCTCTGGTGCTTGTCGCCCATACCCAATGCAGAGCATGTGACTCATGGCCTTGAAGAGTGCGAAGGAGTACAGCTCGCTCCAGGAGTGATTCTGCAAGGCCGGGGGGGGGGGGGGGGTTGGGTAGGCAGTGGGTGGGCGCTCCGCCCAGGGGTCCCTCCACCCCCAGGTGTCCCTGCTTGTCCTCCCAGCCCCCCAGACGGGGCCACCCCATGGCCAGAAGGGAAAAACAGATACCATCTTAGGTAGGTGACAAGTCGTGTGCACACTCCAGGGCAAGTTGGCGGTGGGGGCGGCTGAAGCCGCCCCCGACTTCACCGAGGGAAACAGGCTCAGAGGGGCCCTCGTCCCCTTGCAGCCTCTGACTGGGAGTGTGTGAGGTGAATAGCAATGAGGCTTGGGGCCACGGCGGGCAGGTTTGGAGGAGAGGATGATGGGGGAGCAGCCTCCTGACCTCAGCTGACCCGCGGGGGAGGGGTGGCGGCTGTTCAGGAAACAGGACAGTGTGCCCGGTGCTGGCCGGACAATGAGCCATCTCAGCCGGGCAGCTGTGCCAGGCGCCCGTCCTCTCTGCTGTCCTCTGCAGGCCCGCCAACCGGACACAGAGGCACGTGGGGAAAGGCGCTGGACGGCAGGTCCGAGGCAGTGTGGCCAGAGGAAGCACCCCGGCTGCCGTAATTTGTGTCTGAGGACCCCTGCCACGCTGCCGATTTGGGGGATACAACATCCAAATGCCTTTTAAACGAGCATGTGGAAAAAAAAACGTGGCCTCTGCCTGAAGAAAACAGGACACACATGGCATCGCCTCTGGATTACAAGCTATGACAGTGACGCTGGACAAAGGAAGGGTCAAGGGGTCTGAAGCGCTCAGAGCGCAGGCGGGGCCAGGGGCACTCGTGGGTATGGGTCCTGCGAGCCCTCCGGGCCTCCGCGTCCCCTGTGCAGCGGCAGGGCGGGCCTCGGGGCCCTCCGCACGGCGGGGCGGCTCACCACCATGCCGTTGATGGACACCCAGCAGTTGCGCGGGAAATCTTGCAGCATGGGCACCAGGAACTGCAGGCAGCCGTCCCAGTGGCACAGCAGCAACATCATGCTGATGAGGTTGCAGATGCGCATGACTGCACTCGCCAGGTCGTATGTCATGTGGAAGATCTGGGAACCGGGCGGGCAAGGTGACGTCAGGGCCCGGTGACCCCCAAGTCAGGTTCCTCCCCAGTGGTTCCCAGAACGCGCCCCATAGTTCGGTTTGTCGTTCCGCCCCTGCGCGCAAGCCGCGGGCATGGTGCCCTTCATGGTTCCAATCCTGCACCCGTGTCACGCAGACGCCCACTCCCCACAGCCCCGCCCTGCACCGTAACCCCGCCCCTGTGCCCCGCCCACGCAGCTGTAGCCCCGCCCACAGCTCATCTTGTATCTGAAACTGTAGCCCCACCCACAACTCGTCTCCCTGCCTCTGTATCCCCATTCACTCTTCCGCCAGCACCTGTTAACCTACCTACAGATCACCCCGCCCCTGCACCTGAAGCCCGGCCAACTCGTCTGTGGCCCCGCCCACACGCTGACACCCTTTGCCTGTCGCCTCACCCACTAGTCGATTCCTGCATCGTTGGCCCCGCCCACTCGCTAAGCCCGCCCCGCCGGCCCCGCCCCTGCACCTGCAGCCCCGCCCCGCCGCGGCGCCCGCACCTCCTCCCACTGGTGGATGTAGCGGATGAGGCGCGACAGGCGGAGCAGGCGCAGAAGGCTGAGGATCTTGGTGAAGCGCACGATGCGCAGGGCGCGCGCCGTCTTGTAGACCTCTGAGTCGATGCCCTTCTCCACGATGAGGAAGATGTAGTCCACCGGGATGGAGGACACGAAGTCCACCACGAACCACGTGCGCAGGTACTTCTTCTTGATCTTCTCGGGGTCCAGGATGATCTCCGTGTTGTCCTCAATGACGATGCCGGTGCGGAAGTTCAGCACCAGGTCCATGAGGAAGAAGGTGTCCGACACCACGTTGAACACGATCCAGGGCGCCGTGGTCTCGTCCTTGAAGAAGGTGATGCCCACGGGGATGATGATGAGGTTCCCCACCATGAAGAGCAGCATAGTGAAGTCCCAGTAGAACCTGGGGGGGCGGGCCCGTCAGCCGGCGCACCTGCGCCCCGCGAGGGAGCCGCCGGGTCCAGCTTGCAGACCGCGCCTCCCCGGACCGGAGCCCTCAGGCCCACGCAGAGCCCCAGCAGCAGTCCCGCCCGGCCAGCTCGCGTCTCCCCGTGACCAGGCAGGAGCCCTCGCAGAGCTCCTCCTGCTGGCGCGCCATGGCGGAGTAGCGTTGGGCACAGCCCACCTACACCCAAGGACCCCGGTTCCAGTCCTGGGGCCGGGGAACCGCCAAGACGCGCTAAACAAAATCAGGAATACTTCCGCCTCCCCGCTTCCTGTCTGCCTGCTTCTGCTCGCCTTCACTCCTCTCTGCACCTTACTTTAAAAAAAAAAAAAAAAAAAAGCAAGCCTCGGTGAGCTGGTGGAGCAGCGGTTAGGTCAATCGACTCATATCCACATATTCACATCACACACCCTTGGGTTCCAGTTCCGGGCCTGGCGGGGAAGCAGCCCGTGCGAACAATTAAATAAAAATAAAATGTTTCTTCCTCCACTGTCTCCCTCCCTGACTACTCACCTTCACTCCTGTCTGCACCTTACTTAAAAAAAAAAAAAAAAGTTTTCTGCACAAGTGGACACCAGTATTGGGGTCAATGTAAGGAGAGAGGAGATTGCAGGACAGGCGAGGTGGGCATCGGGCACGCACTGTCCTGGCTGCACGGGGCTGGTTGCGTCGGTACCTCAGGAAAGAGGGGTCTGCCCGCCAGAGCACAGGGACCAGTGGGAGGAACCTGAGACAGGGCTTGGCGGCTGCTGGGACATTCCTTGTGAGAAACATGCCCGAGAAAATGATGACTGGCCGCTTCCCTTCCCAGTACACCCAGAGGCCACGTCCAAAATTCCACTCTTAGAAAACGGCCATCCATTCAAGGAATCTCCATTGACGGCCGGCTCAGAGTTCTGAGTCGTGTCCACACCAGGAATGCACACACGGCCACGTGGACAGACGCCCGTTCCAAGCAGCGGGGACACTGGACAGGCACACTCTGAGGGGAATCCAGCAGTTCCCAGAAAAGTTAAACCAGATCCCCATGGGGCTTGGAGACTCTTCTGGCTCCGCCTGAACCCAGAGAAGGGCAGGCAGGATGCTGACACCCCCACACACATCCAGCAACACAAGTCACAGGGCCAAAGGCAGACAGACACAGCCATGTCCACAGGGATGAGGGACGCACAGAGACCCCCATGTGGGGTGCCCCCGCACTCACAGCAGGGACGCACCGACACTTGCCACCCCGTGGAGGGCCCCTGACCCCATGACGCACAGGGAGAGAAGCCAGGCCCCACAGGGTGTCAGTCCATGGACGGGACACATGTAGGAGACCCCCAGACAGACCCAGGAAGCCCGGCTTCTGTTAGGGGGACTGAAGCTTCTGGAATGAGTGGTGAAGATTGCACAGTTTGGGGCAACACACAGCCACGCACCCTCGCGTGGCTGAATGCCCAGATACCTGCATGAAAACACCACGGAAGAAAAAGAGACTCTGAGGTCTGGGGGGACCGCGGAGCCCTCACACCTGTTAGACTCAGTAAAGAGGGTCTGCAGTTCTAGACAAATGCACTGCTTTGATTTTCCCTTCAAGTTGCAGAGAAGAGACACCCACGCCCCCCACCCCCCCGCCACCAGCCACCTCTCCCCAGGATGTCCCCATGTCTGCCAGGTTCCCACTCTGGCGGGACCTGCCCCCGTCAGCACACTCAGCACGGAAGCTGGGAGCCTCTTCCAGGAAAGGCGGCACCAGCTCTTCCCGGCCCGCCGCCCGCCAGTGAACAGCTGTCCGCCGAATGCCCCGGGTGACCCGCGCTCCACCTCGGGACTTGTTCCCAAGGAAGTCGTCCAAAGAGGAGAGAAAACAATTAAAAAGCGATCTGTACCAAGATGTGCATGGAATGCAGTCTGTGAGAGTCAGAGCTGGCGGCTGCAGGCACAGGCTTGAACCTGGGTCTGGGCACCTGGTGTCCTGACACCCAAGGGAACTGAGGAGGCCCCACTGGCCCGTGACCCCGCAGCAGGGCTGCTAGCCGGCCCCCTCTGGAGTGAGACCTGACCCCCTTCCTGGGACAGAGCCAAAAGGAGATCACAGTCCTGTCGCTTAAGGACAGGGACACATCCTTCGGCAAATTCCTCCTTGTGGGATTGTTAGAATGTGTGGCACAGACCCAGGTGGCAGCGCTTGTAGGGAACTCGTCCTGTATGTCATCACTGAGTAGCACTGTCAATCTACCCTGAGTGTGATCTGAGTATAATCAGAAGACTACAAAGTGGCGGGGACCACCAGGGGTGACTAGAAAGGGGAGCTAGAAACCACCAGGACCTAGAAACCACCAGGGAGCCTGGAATGGGGAGCTAGAAACTCTCAGTACTGGGGGGGCATAGAAACAACCAAGGGGTCTACAAACCACTAGAAGGGCCTGAAATGGGGAGCTAGAAACTCTCAGTACTTGGGGGGACATAGAAACCACCAGGGGGGTCTAGAAACCACTAGGAGGGCCTGGAATATAGAGCTAGAAACTCAGTATTGGGGGGACATAGAAACCACCAGGGGGTCTAGAAACCACTAGGAGGGCCTGGAATACAGAGCTAGAAACTCTCAGTACTTGGGAGGACATAGAAACCACCAGGGGGCCTAGAAACCACCAGCAGCGAGTGTCTCCCATATGCCTTGAGCCCTGGTCCTCAGGAAAGAAATAGGCCCATCTCGCCTGTGGCCTGTCTCCTCAGAGGGCAGGGCTGAGGAGGGCAGGTGCCGTCCCCACTACTCAATGAGCCTGGGCCCTGGCCCCAGAGAGGCAGAAGAGGAAGAGAGGCGATTGATTCACATCCTCCCCGAGGAGAAGCTGAAGTCTACGGCAGAGAAACGCAGCGCCCGCCCTTTCCGCCCCTGGATGTGCAGCCTTGGGCACGCACACTGCTTCCCTGAGTTGCCCGACGCTGGCAGCCTTCATTCACATGGACTCGGCCACTCATGCCATTGCGGGTCTGACTGCCCGGGGTCACCTTTCTTGGACCCTAGTGCTGCCCAGGACAGCCGCTCAGCTCTCACGGGAATTTCTCCACAAGAACTTTGACCACAGGATGAAATCATGTGTCAAGTCTTCCCTAACAATACTGAGGTCTTAGAGCCCCACTTCTGTAGTCACCCCAGACCCCCCTGCTCCCCCCGCCAGAGAAACTCCAGGACGAGGCAGGACCTGGTGGGGAGGGGGCTGACCGCATGCCCCAGCGTCCCCGGAGCCCTGGGCTCTCCCCTCACCCCTGGACTGTGATTCACAGTGGCTGGCCCCTGAGGCTGACACCACTTTCTACTGGGACAGTTGCCCAGCCACCCCCTCCGCTCAGATGGGAACAGGCCTAGCAAGCACTAAGTGACAAGCCCAAGCAGTCAGATTTCCCTGGCTTCCCCCTCCTGCCCACGTCCCTCGAGGTTTCCTCAAGGGTCTAGTGTCCCAAGAGCCTGTGCCCAGGCAGGGTGTCCCGGGAGCCTGGCCAAGGCCCCGTGGACGTGAGCAGGTTCCTCACAGATTCCAGACAGAGAAAGCAGGCAGAGGCAGCCAGTGGTTACCGATGGGCACGTTAGGGATTAGGGGCTGGAGTGCATGATTAATGGAGAGCTGGCCTGGCTTAGCAGCTGAGCCTTGGATCTGAGGCCTGCGTCAGGGATTAGGAGACGGAGACACCTGCTGGGGAGGCCAGGCCCCAGGACACGCTGACCATCCGGAGAGGCTGCCCCTGAAAGGGAGGCTTCAGAGGCAGTGGTGCGGCCGATTCAGCCAAGATGGAGGGCTTCTTGGAGGCGGCATTTAGACAAACAATGGAGAAGGAGCTGCCTGGTGGTGGGTATTGGGGGACTGCTCCCCTCAACATGTACACAGCTCCTGAGGCTGCACCAGCTCCCCGCTCAGGCCTAGAGGGGGTCCTGGGGCTGAAGCCGGGAGTGGGGTAGGAGTCCAAAGGCCAGCTGGCCATGGCCTGTGGAAGGCTCAGTGAGAATGGACAAACGTGCCTCTTTAAAAGTGCCCAGGAGGCGCCGGCGGGCTCCGGGCAGGGCAGGAGATGGGGCTTAGTGGGTTGGCTCAGGGATTGGTTTGCTGATGGGGGTCAGACAAGATCCTGAATGTCCCCCGAGGCCCCAGGGTCATGTCCAGGCACTAAAAGGTTGAGAGAGGATGTCGGACTTTCTAAGGCAGGACATTTAGGGACCAGAAATTAGAAATTCTGACAGGAAGGCTCTGGAGAGTGGAGGGAGCCCCCCGCCCTCCCCCAGACCTCAGAACCTCCTTCCTCTAACAGGTGGGCCCTGGGCCTCTCTTCACTGCCCCTTCCCTGCATGCTTTTGAGCTTGGTCCACAGCCCACTGGGTCCCCACTGCAGACAATTCAGGGTTTACTCCATGAGCTAATATAGGGATTTGCAGAGGGCCCCCCGCTGACTTCCCACTGACGCAGCGTGATATCCGGGTGGGAGACAGACCCCCAGCTCCATCGGGTGCTTCACACCAGCTCGCAGCCCCCAGGACCCTAGAGGGTGTGACGCAGACAGGGTTAGCATCCCCGGGTCCTGGCTGTGTCTAAACTTCCTCCAAGAGCTGGAACAGGTACCCTGTCTGCACTCAGTCCCCCAAAGGCAAGCAATCCAGGGCACGGGCATGACCAACGGCCAGACCTCAGACCACCTTAGAGAATTCAGACTCTCTCGGGAAAACCTCTCCCACCCCACGCAGGCCAGACCAGACCAGACCACACTGCCTGGTCACGAGGTGGCCCCCATCAAGGAAGAGGCAGGAGGTGGCCCCGTGGGCAGTGCTGTCTGGGCCCCCCACCACGTGAACTCACTGGGCCCCCCGCATCGGGCAGCTGTGGTGGGTAAACAGGAGGGGCTGTGTTCCTTTGTAAGTTAGTGCTGTGGGCAAGGGACAACCCAGCCAGGCCCCCAGGAGCCTGGCCCTGGGCCCTCTGTTTACGCATTTGTTCCAACTCTGAATCTGACAAGGACCGACCCTCTGACCTTCTGTCCGAACCTCAGTGCCCCTCACCCCCTGGAACGTGTCTCAGCCTCAGCCCCTTCCTAGTGGGGCAGCCTCATGACAGAGTGAGTCATCCTCCCAACCCTGTCCCCTGTGCCCCACTATGCTCAGGACCTTGACAGGCACACAGTGGTGCTGGAAGTTAGTGGCTGCAGAGTCACCACACAGGTGGGACTGGGGGACTGGGTAGGGTGCCCCCCTTTTTCCCACAGCCCCTCCTTTTTTGGAGAAACTAAGGCAGGGAGTTCCCCAGAAGACTTGAGGCCTTCTGTAGGCGACTCTTGAATCAGCTGTGAACAGGCACAGAGCTTCCCTGCTGGGTTTCCAAAGGCCCTTGGGCCTGGCCCCCAACTCCAGGCAGCCCCGCAACCAGCCAGGGCGGCTCCGTGTCATGAAGAGCAACTGTCCCCTTGTCGGTGCCATGCAGGTGCCTGGTCATTTGCACGGGACCAGCTTCCCTGGCGGAAGCGGGTACCAGGGCTGGGTTGGTGGGTGAGCAAGAGCAGGGGACAGCAGAAAGGCCAGAAAACCCATCCCACTCTTGAGCCCCAATATCTCACACAACCCCCCATCTCTTCGGGAAGGGACGTGGCTAGAGGCTGGCTTGCCTGGTGGCCAAGCGCAGGGATACGAGGGCCAGCCTGCCCAGGCACGAGCCCCAGACTGCCCTGACCAGCGTGGGGCTTTGAGACAGCTGTGCTGCCCACGGCCGCTGGGAGGACCGGGCCAGCATACCCATGGCTGCTGGGAGTGGGGACAGGACTGCATCCCTGTGCCCATCACCTGCCCACAGTGCCTGCTCTCGTCACGTGCTGTCTCATACTGACTCAGAGGCTCCTAGAGGAGACGCAGTTCCCAAAATATAGGGGTGTCGAGCCCTGCTGTAACTCAGCTCGGCAACAGCAAGTTTTCCATGTGACAGTACCGTCCCAAGTCCCAGTCCCGGGACACATTCTGCTCTCGCTCATCCAGACTTTACAACTCATGCCCAGGCTCCCCAGGGGACAGTTCTCACGCCTCCACCCCGACCCCCTCACCCAGGTTGCCCACACCCTTCAACTCAGCAGAAGCCTAGGTCACCCACGGCCTGGGGGCATTGACCACATGAGCGAGTCTCATCCTGTGGCCCCAATGCCTGCCATTCCCCGCATGGGTCGTCTGTTCTCATCCGTCTGGGGCACACCCTGCAGGCAGACATGCAGAGGGGACCAGGAGACACCCTGCTGCCTCCCCCTGTGCACTGTGACCCCCCACAACCACCAGATCCTCCCCAGCCAGCTGCTCCAGTGCCCCCTCGCCCTGCTCACAGTGGGGCTGGCCAGGCCAGAGACCTGGAAGCAAGTCCATTCATTTCCCAGGCTGGACTGCGGGAGCTGGGACACTGACACCCGCACCCCGGGTCTCTCCAGAAACTCAGCCCACTGGGGCAAGACTGTTTTCAGCTCCCAGGGAAGTTTTGAGAGGTGGAGACTTGGAATTCCTGCCTTTCTTCATGTCCCTGTCTCAGACTTGTGTGCCTTGGGCCTCAGTTTTCCCTAGTTGTGAAGCACTGGGACTGCAGAAGGGCCAGGGAAAGGGGAAGACTCGCTGCCTGCCCTAAGCAGCTCAGGGACAGGGGCAGAGAAGACAGGCGGCTCCAAGAGGCCCGCGCTGCTGTCCGTGGTGCTGAAGCCGCGCCGCCGGCAGGTTCCGGGACCCTAGTGACTGAGAGCGTCCCACGCAGAGACTCTGCACTCCTCACATAACCTCTCACATACACACCTTGCACACAGTGCACACCCACCCCGGACACACACACGCACCCCTCTCCCCAAAGCACACCAGAGGGCCAACGTGGAGCGGACACACGCTCGGGACATGCCTCCCCCGGGGTCGCTCAGCCCACGCCCCCGGGACCCCCGCCTCCGCAGTCACGTGCTCGTGGTTACACACATCCGCAGCGATCTGCTACGTTCCCTCTCAGGCCCCATACAGCAGGCCTGGGACGCAGACCCCAAACACACACAGTGGCAACCGCGCCCCAGGCCCCAGGCCCCAGGCCCCAGGCCCCAGGCCAAGCCTCTCCATGCATTAGCTGGTTTTGCCAGCCTCCACACACCCCCGACACGGGCACACCACTCAGCTGCTCTGTGCTGAAGCGGCTGCGAGAAGACACAGCCGGGCTAGGACGCGCCTTCCTGCACTGCGGGGCGCAGGCGGAGACCGTGGGAGCCGCTGTGTCCACCTCACCGCTTCCCTGCCGGCTTCTCACTGCTCGCCCTTCCCCGGAGCCCTTCCTTTCTTCCTCGCTCCTCCCGCGCCGCCGCCTCTCGGCGCCCACGTTCCCCTCTATTCGTCCTCTCCGCGCCTCGGCGCCCCGATCCTGATCCTGCGGCCCGTGACGTGTGCCAACGGCAAGGCGGGCAGGTCAGGGCGCTGGGATGGGGCCGCCTGGGTCACGACGGGAGTCCGCGCGGGAGCCCCCACAAGGGCGGCGCCTCGCTCGCCCCCGTGTCTCTGGGGCGGGTCCCGGACGCGCCCGAGGTCACCTGCGGGCGCCGGGCCCCGCCCTCCGGAGGCGCTCCAAGGACGGCTCTGCGCGCCCGCCCGGCCGGCCCCGCGCCGGCCGCCCCTCCGGCCGCACCTGAAGTCGCTGTACGGGTGGATGATCCAGGCCCCCGCCGACTTGACTCGCTCCTGCTCGCGCTCCACGGCCTTCTGGCTGCCGAACATCCGCAGCGAGAACTTGTTGACGCCCGGCTGCAGGAGCGCGCCGAACTGGCGCTGCAGGAAGCTGGCCTGGCTGCCGCGCGGCTCCCCCGCCGGGCCCGCCTCCTCGCTGCCCGCCTCGTCCGCCGGCCCCGGGCTCGGCGCGGGCCCCGGGGCAGCCCCGCGGCACGAGAACGACACCTTGGGGCCCCGCGCCGGGCCCTCGGGACCCGCGGGGCTGCACTGCGGCTCCCCGCGCCCGCACTCGCCATTCGGGCTGCCCTTGGCCGTGCTCGCGGCGCCCGGAGTGCCCGGCCGGCCGCACGAGCTGTCGCGGCTGCGGAGCCGGGCCCGCGGGCCGCCCTCGTCCGCCGCCTCCGCGGGCGCCGCCGCCGCCGCCGCGGCCCGGGGCGCTTGCTGAGGGGGCGCGGGCCCGGCGCCCGGGGGCGGCGCGGGCGGCGGCGGAGGCGGCGGCGGCGGCCCCGGCGTGGGGGTCGCGCCCGGGCTCTCCCCGGGCCGCCCGCCGCCCCCGCGCGCGTCCATGGCGAGGCGGGCCGGGCAGTGCGGAGCGCAGCCGCCGCCGCCGCCGCCGCCGCCGGCCCGAGCCCGAGGGAGGGGGAGGCGGGGGCGGGGGCGGGGCCTCGGGCGGGGCGGGGGCGGGGCAGGCGAGCGCCCCACCCCTGTCCGCGCCCCTGCCCGCGCCCCCTCGCGGCGAGCCCCGCCCCGCCCCGCCCCGCCCCGCTGGGGAAACTGAGGCCGCCGGTTGGGAGACGGCCCAAGGTCACGGGGCCCCAGGCCTTGGAGATCCGCCCACACTTCGTCTCAAAAGGGGAAACTGAGGCTTGCGAGGCGGAAGGGCACGTCCAAGGTCACCGCTCCCCGCCGCGGGGACGGGACCTGCGCACGACCTTGGCGAGGGGCCGCTCCGGTTCCCTGGGCTCCCCGCGGTCCAGAGGGCCCCGCAGAGCGGGAACTGCTGACCGCGCCGGCTCGGCTCGGAGCAGTGGGGCCACCCCCATCCAGCCTCTTTCCTTTCTGTAGATTTGAGAATTTCCATAATAAAAGGGTGCTTTTAAAGGTCACTGAAGCACTTGCCTGGTCACGGGAGGGAGGGCCCTGCACAAAGACCCCCTGGGAACGGGAATGTGTGGGGAGGGTGGGCCGGGTGGATGCTGGTGCCGCCAGGGCCCAAGTCAGCCCCCTCTCTGCCTGTACATGTGGAAACTGCGGCCGAAATGGGTAAGACGAAGCCACTAGGAGAAACGCGGGAGGGTGCTGGTGTCCCTGCCCTGAAATGGTACCCTGGAGCACAGTGAGGGCTGGGGTCTCCTGTGAGGCTAGGGGAGTTGAGAGTGGGGCCGTGCTGGGGGCTGCAGGGGGACTCAGAGCGCAGCACCCCTTCCCACCCATGCACATGCCATGCTGGAGCCTCACCAGCAGCCCCATCATTCTCTGTACCTGCCCCTGGGCCCCCAGCCCTGGGAAGACGCCTGAGGCAGGTGTCTTGTTATTAGGTGATACAGGACACAGGCTCAGGCCTCTGACTCTGGTCCCCACTTGAGCTAACCAGACAGGAGAGAGTAAGATGCAGAGAGACAGAGGAGAGACAAAGGGCCTGAGAATGTGGGGGCACCCCAGCCTGGAAGGCAGAGCACAGTCCCCTGAGACCCTCCAGCCTCCACCTCAGTGGCAGGGCCTTGTGAGAGAAGGGGCTCCTCCGGGCACACGGGCCTGGGCCCATCTGAACAATGGGCTGAGCTGGGTCACACACACCCGCCCCATGCCCTGGAGCAGTCCGGTTCAAGGGGGCCTGCCTCCCCTGGGGCCAGCCTGGCAGTCAGATGGGTGGGCAGGCAGCAGGGGAGCTGTGCCAGGCTGTGGCCCACCCCGGACAGATGTGTGTCCCAGCTGAAGGGCTCTTTTATGCTCACCCTGGGAAGTTGTCAGTCTGGGCAGGCAGCCAGAGCTCCAGGGTGGAGGGAGGAGGTGCCTGGGGCCCTGCCTGAGGACCCTCCAGGCGGTGGAAGAGGAGGATGGGACGGGCCCTCCTGACCTTGGTCACAGAGGACCCTGGGCCTTGGGGGTCCCAGCTCCTCTCTGAACCTCAAGAGCCTTGTCCCCAAGGCCTGATGACTCTCTGAACCCAAGACCCCACTCTGGACAAAGCAGCCAACAGCCCGCCTTCATTCTCCCACACCACTGCTTACCCAGGCCAGTGGTGAGAACAGTCTGCATGCACTCGCTCCATTCCTTCCTCCGTCCCTCCCTTCCTCCATTTTCTCATTCACTGCTTCAGGGGCTAGCCATTCAGGAGAGGCGGCCTTCACTGAGCCAGCAGGGCTGGCATCCCACGGACAATGTGTGGTCTGTTAGATGAGCGTGATGGACACGGGGCGAGGAAGGTGGGTCTGGAGGCGGACAGGGACACTGTGACACCAGGAAGCTCCTAGGTGGGTGGCCAGGTTGGGGCAAAATCCCCGAGGCAGGACGGTGCCTGACTTGTGGGGAAAGAGGGACGTGGGGGCCCAGGGATGGGATGGGTGTAGCTGGTTCCAAAGGCAGTGGACATGTGTGAGGCTGAGCCACTAGCCCCGGCTTGTGGTGGTAAGTGCCTTCGGAGGGCAACTTCAATCTCGGGTCATCCAGGTCACCCCTCCCGCCTGTCTCTGACCCTGGTGACCCCCCACTCACCCTCTGGGCACAGAACGCCCTCCTCCAGCCAGCAGAGCAGCCTGTTAGCCCTGCCCCATGGGCACACACTCCCTGCTCCTGTGGGAGGCCTGAGCCCCAAATCTGGGGCCCTCTGAGTGAAGATACCAGACTGGGAGGGAGGGAGGTCCCCAGTTAAAGCTTCCAGGCTGTGTGGAAGGCCCACTGACACTGGAAATGCGGAGCAAATGGCACATGGTAAGAATGGATCCCTATTGCTGTGACCTAGGCAAGGGGTGGTGTCCATCCGCTCTGGTGACTGGAGGACAAGTACCCTCCCCAGGCCTGCTGAGGCTCCTCTCCCAGATGAGCTAGAGCTTGACCCCCTAGTGGGGAACTGGGGGTGGGTGGGGGGTCAAGCTGATTTCCCCCTCCATCCCATTCAGCTCTGCCTTTCGCCTTTTTGCCAGGCCTGGGACCTTGGGGTGCCCAGTAAAAAACAGGTGCTCTTGGAACCATGACACCAGAGTGGGGGTCGGGCCAGGGCTCTGGTTATGGCCCCTCTGCTCTCATGGGGCTGGGGCTTGCCAAAGCGAAGCTCATTTAGTCTGTGACTTCCACAGCCCCCAGGGAAACCGAGGCAGGCACCAGTGGCATGTGGCCTGGTCACCCAGCAACTGGTGCCCACAGTGCTTGTCCAGTGGAGGGCTGGGGGACTGCACATGGTGCGGAGGCCTTTTCAGAGGAAGCCTGAGTGCTCCCCACCCCAGAGCTGCCTGTGGGCAGGACAGAGGCCCCCTGTTCCTTCTGGGGACAGCAAGGTGGGCAAGCAGGATGGGGCACCTGAGCTCGAGGGTCACAGACCCGACTGAGCACCTGTGGGGCAGAGGAGCATTGTGACCGAGGGGCAGGCTAGCCACGCCGACCTCTCCTAGCCAGCGGTGACTCGGGCTGTCCACGCAGAACTCTGCCCAGGCACACGGTTGGTGCCCAAGTGGTGGGCGCTGGACTGGGGACTCTGGAGCGACCAGCAGCCTGAGCCCTGGATGTGCATGCTGCCCTCTGCTGGCGGCTGGGGGTCAGGCCAGGCGGGGCCGGCTCCCTTGCCTGAGGATTAGGTTCACCCGTGTGGTGGGACGCACCCCTCTGAGCAGTGGGGTCCGAGAAGGTCCTATTCTCAGGAAACCGACTCAGGCTATGGCCTCAAAGGCCTCCACACCTGTGGGTCTGTCTTCGCCGGCCGTGGCGTCTCGGACCCTCCGCTTCAGAGCTGGCCTCAAGCTGAACTTCTAGGGCTCTAAAATCTGTCAACATTTCATTGTTTGATAACATAGAAAAAATGCAGACTCAAAAATGTCCTCCCATACTCATTTCTGTTTTCTCTGTATGTGAGAAGTGGCCCACCTGCCCCAACCAGCCAGCCTCCTCCTGACCCCCAGAGGAGACACCCCAGGTGCAAAAGGGGTCACTCCAGGCTTTCCCTCGAGCTCAATCTGCACTCCCCCCGCCCCCGCCGCCCTGTGCTCCTAGAGGGCCCAGCCCTGCTCCAGAGCCTGTGTGGGTACCCGGCTCTGCCCAGGCGTCCCTGGAAGTTAACGGGCTCTGGAGGGAGCCAGGAGGCATTCTGAGGCCTGTGGCAGGGCCTGCCCAGCCTTGGGTGGCCCCCACTTTACCGTACCCTGGCCAGCCCCACCACCCACCCGTCCTCAGTTGGTCGGGCGCAGCAGGCTCTGGCCCAGGTGGCGCTGTCAGGCCTAGGTCCCAGGCATACAGACAGGTGGGTTTCTTTATTGGAGAGTGGGCAGGGGCCTGGATGGGGAGGGTCGCAGGCCAGACCCTCTAGCGTGGATGACAGGGCATCTGGGATAGAGCAGACCCAAGGGTGTGGCCTCAGTATTCCCCCACACACACCTGTGTTCTTCTGCATCTTTGCAGGAGCCTGGGGAAGGCCGAACAGCCACCACACCCAGGCCAAATGCTCTGGGGCTGTGGCGGGCAGTGAGGGTTCAGCGGAGACTGGACTGGGAAGGGGTTAACACAGAAGCTCAGTGCTCCCCAGGGACGCTGGTGAAATGTTTACACAGGAAAAACACACCCCTATGGAAAAGCGCTCCACGTAGAAAACACGAGTTTAGTTTCTTAAGGAGAGGAAACGGTGACTCGAATCCACAGCAGATCACTGTCATCGATGGGCTTCTTTTAAGGGGAGAAGCTGGGACTGCTGCTCCTCCTGCTGCAGATCCCTGCTGGGCTGTGGGAGGGGGGCTCTCAGTCCTGGAGTGCCAGCCCTGCCGGCTTCCCCTCCCTTCCCCTCCCCTGCTCTCCCCCTTCCCCTCCTCTGCCCACCTCCCCTCCCCTCCCCTGCTCTTCCCCCTCCCCTGCTCTCCCCCCTACCCTCCTCTGCACACCTCCCCTT
>RJWH01003418.1:0-58253 GCA_004363575.1 Solenodon paradoxus | reverse complement strand
AGGAGGCAAGGGTGCAGCTGCTCCCCCAGCCCCCAGTGGCCCACGGGACTCACAAGGGAGTGGAGCCGGTGTCCTCATCTGACGGCGCGGTCACATGCAAGAGAGAAGGAGGTGCGTGTCTCTCCCCACTAGCCCCTCACCAGGATACCTGTCCACCTGGACCTTGACCCATGATCCCAACAGGGAGCCGCCCGCCCCTGGACGCGTGGCAGTGGCCAGGGCTCGAGGCAGCTGCGGACGGCCCATGCCTGGTCACTCACCCTGGAAGACTCCCGCTTGCAGAAAGTGGGAGAGAAGGGCCGTGAGGCCCCTGGGCGGCACCCTGGTGGGGACTGCGGGGCCCAGGCGTCCCTTCCCCCAACCAGGCCTGTGCTCACCGTCCAGGACCTCGTTGGGTTTCCCCCGCTTCTCGTAGATGAAGATGACGGTGACCAGCACCAGCACCTCGGCCACGATGCCCAGGAAGGGCCAGAGAGCAGCCAGGCGCTTGCGCACACGCAGCGTGATGACCTCCCGGCCCTGGTCCTTGGCATTGGTGGCGCTGCAGGAGTACTGGCCTGGGTCGGCGTCCACATCCAGGTTGTGAATGTGCAGGGACGACTTGCTCCCCGAGGAAATGACCATGTACTTTCCGCTCTGAGACTGGTTGGTGAGGACCTGGAGGGGGACCGTGTTGGTGGGCGGGGCTGGCAGCATGCACCCTCACCCCCCAACCCTCCCCGCGGTCTCACCTGGTCCCCAGTCTCGTTCACCCGGGCCCACTGCCAGCTGAGCACTGTGGAGTAGGCATCCACCTTGCAGACCAGCACCACTGTCTCCCCCTCATTGGCGTGCTCCGACTTCCTCAGGGCCATCACCTTGGGGGACTCTGCAGGCAGAGCAGCGAGGCCAGGTGAGGTAAACCCCAGCCCTGGCTGACCCGGGTGTCTCCAGCCCCGTCTTCTCGCGGGCCTCACCCTCCACCGAGATGTTGGCCCGGCCAGCAGTGTCCTCTGGGAGAAAGATGCAGGAGTATGTCCCTGCGTGGCCCTCCGAGTCCATCCTGCAAGCAGACAGGCTGCGTCAAGGGCAGGCTGCTACGGCCAGGGGACCCTGCCCACCACGCGCTCCCCGTGAACTGCTTTGTGCCCAGCAGCCGCACTCACTGGTACTCCGTGTGCAGGTCTGTCAGCGTGTCCTCCTTCAGCACTTTGTCCCCCCTCATCCAGCGGTGCCCCACCACATCCACGGAGGAGCTGTGGTTCAAGGTGCAGGTCAGCTTCGTCGTGCTGCCCAAGGTGTTCACTGAGGTCTGGATGCTGCTCTCTGGGAGGACACAGGAGCAGGCACCGCTGGGTGACGACTCACCGCTCCAGGGCCGGCGCTGCGGCTGACCCCAGGGCAGGGCCTCGGGCCGGACGCGCCACACAGAAACATCTAACTATCGGGTCTCAGGTGGGACCGGCTCCCATAAACCCTAACCCACCGCAGCTGCCTGCTCTGTGGTGGGCGTTCGCCCAGGCCAGGAGGGGTGGGCGGCCCAGCCCTGTCCCACCAGCCATAAGGCCACTGCATGCCAAAGGCGGCCTCCAGGGGCCCACTTCCAGCAGACATGCCTCCCTTAGAGGACAAGGATCTCCCTAGGGACCGGAAGCTTGTGAAAAGGCCAGAACTAGAGGGTGAGTGGCATGCTCCAGAGCTGGGACAGGCACAGATGGACACAGACTTGCCCCTGCTGCCCCTGCCTGCCTCGGGCGGGAGCTGATGTGGGGGCAGGACGCTGAGGGAGGCAGCGCCCAGGGCAGCACCCAGGGCAGCGCCATGGGCCGCTGGAGTTCAGCCCCCTCCACCCAGGCCACGCCCGCAGGAACCAGGCAGAGACCAGCGCCCTGAAGGCAAGCGCTCCTTTCCTTCCGCCTGTGGGCAAAGGGGAAAGCCTGCCATCCAGCCGCCGGAAACAGGGCAGCCCAGCCCTTGCTGGGGCCTGCAGATCTTGCTGGGGCCCTCAGATCTGCGCGGGACTGGATCCCGACCACAGGAAGGTGGCCAGGCCTGCGAGTCACACTGGTGCAGCTGGGCTCACAGGCTGCAATGGAGGGAGACCCAGCCAGGTGTTTGCAAACCACCTCAAACCCCAGAGGGCAGCGCTGTCAGCAGGCCTTTTCCGCAAGGGCTGCAGGCAGTGGGAACCTGCGGCTGCACTCCTAGCCCAGGGACGGTGGGCTGTGTGCAGGGGCGCCCCGACTGCTCCCCTGCTGCCAGAGTCTGGGGAACCGAGCACTCCCCAGAGCACGCACAGCTGCGGTGGTGCGGCTGCACCGCACACGGGCACACCCGTACACACACCTCCCGCTGTACAGGGGCCACCAGACTCAGGCCCGCAGTTACCGCCAGTCAGCGTGAGGCTGGGACCTCCCGCAGAGCTGCTGCCCAGAAAGGGGTCCCGGGACCCCCGCTCCCGGGTTGCACAAGGCAGCTATGTGCTGAGCAGGCGCGGGGAGCCAGGGCCCGGAGCCAGCAAGGCTGGGGGCCCACCTCTCCCACAGCACCGGATGGTCACACGCAGCAGGGGACTGAGGCAGGCCAGCCTATTCCCAGGCACTGGGGCCCTCCACGAACTGGCCACTTCCCCAGGCCGTGACACCCTCCTGGGGGGAGCATGGGGGCAGACACAAGAGCTGCGGCCCTCTCGGGTTACTGCACAGGCCTGCCCCACATGACATGCAGGAACTGTGACATTAAAATGTCACTGGGACGAAGCCACTAGGAGAAGGGGGAACAGCACGGCCCTCCACACCCTGGCCAACCCCATGGCCGGGAGACTCAGGGTGGTGCCCTGTGGTTCTGAGGGCCTGGGGGCACCAACAGCAGAGCCTGACCACTGGCGCCCTAAAAGGAGACTCCATCGGGCCACCATCCAGACCCGAGCTCTGGAGTAAAGTCACCTTCATCTAAAAACAACCGCCCTCTCCAGCAGAGGCGCCCCCGCCCACCCTGGGCTCCCATGGAACTTTCTGGATGACAGGGCTCTCCACTTCTCACTCTCCCTCCAGGAGGCTCCGGCTGTCCTCACCTGAGACTCAGAGCCCAAGCCTTCTCAGCCTGCCAGCCCAGCCATCTGTGACCTCAGGCCACCAGACAGCCTCCTGGCACAGTTTGGAGATAGTCAGTCACTGTCACTAATACGCTCACGAGGCAGAAAAAGGGCCCTGAGGAGTGGAGCTGGGGGCGCCCATTCCGGGAGCAGGCTGAGCACGCGGCACGGCCGCCTGCGAGCTGCCAGCGCTGTAGGGCACGAAAAGGCTCTGTGCGCCGGCCTGCTGCCAGGGTCATGGGTGCATGTGCGCCCACGCGCAGGCATGCCTGTGCACGCCAGGAGGTAATGGATTCCCCAGCAGAGAAGACCCGGATTCCTCCTGTCCAGGCTCTGGCCTTATCGCCGCATCCGGCTGCCTCAGACTCCTATCTGAGCCTCCCAGAGCCTCTCCAGCAGCTGCCAGTTTTGATGAAGAGAGAGGAGCCGCCCTAAGAGCTTATGCGGGTCCGAGGGACTGCTGAAGCTCCCACAAGGGGCAGCCCCAGGCCCTTACCCTGAAGGCCCTCTGGGCTGCCCTTTGTTCCCTCCGTGCAGGTCACCACAAATCTTTAACCCAGAAAAGAGCGATGTCCAGCTTCCTCCAGGAGAAACACTCCAGTCCTGTCCCCTCCGCCCTCTCTCCAACCACCTTCGCACCCCCAGATCGCCGCTCACCCCGAGAGCTTTGGAGCCTCCCTCCCTGAACTGGGTGGCCAAGGCGAACTCATGGTCACCTTGGGCCACCTTTCGTCCAGTCCTGGGCCTCAGTTTCCACCCCTGTGAAGAAGGGGGACTAGGCACTATCTCAATCTGGGTTCTGAAACCAGACAAAATCAGGGAGCCCAGCCACAACACCACGCGCTGGCCTCCAGGCACGGTTTAGGTCGGGGGGGATACCAGTGGGCAGGCAAGTGTACACAGTCAGGGAGCCCCAAGACCTAAATCCCTAAATCCCCGGAGGAATGGCGATCCTTCCAGGTCCGTCCGGGACATCCCCCTGCGTGGGTCCCGACGACCACCCGAGCTGAAAGCCATGGGCTACACAGCACAGGCGCCAGCGGCCGGTGTCTCTCCACCGCACTCCTGCCCCAACTCCCAGGCGGGGACCCACCTCAAGTCCAAAGGGCGCCCAACAGAAACCCAGTGTCGACCCCTGGCTTCGGCCCGAAGGGGGCGCTCGGGGGCAGGCCCGGCCTCCCTTGCCCTGGACGGGGCGTCTGGGGCCTCACCCAGGGGTCTAGGCCCTGCCCAGTGGCCGCCCAGACCAGAAATACGCCGGTCGGAACCGCCTCCCCAACCTCAGGCTGACCCCCCGCCCCGCACTCCAGGGTCACCTAGGGGCGGCTTCACCCGCGCACACCACCTCGGCCCCCCAGGGCCCCCTCTGACCCCGCCTCCTGAACCCCCTCCCCCGCGCAAAAGCCGGCTCCCCCCGAGGGTCTCCACCCCCGCAAGGGACCCCCCCCAGTACAGGTCCCCGGTCCCACCCCGTCGCCCGTTCTCACCGGCCCCAGAGCCGCCCTGCGCGGCCAGGAGCGCGAGGATCGCGAGCAGCACCCGTGCGGCCGCCATGTCTTGGTGCGCGACGACCGCGTTGCGGTGGACGGTCAAAGCGTCGCGCTGCGCGACCGACGCGTCGTTCTGCGCGAGCTGCAGCCGCCGCGCTAGAAGAAGGTCCTCGGCGGCGCGCTCGCAGGGCAGGGCGGCAGCATGCACGCGCACGCGCGCGGGCGCGCACGCACACTCCGACCCTACGGGTTCGCGCTGCGGAAGGAGGGGCGTGGACTCCGCGTGACTGGAGCCCCGCCCCGACCGCGCGGCCTTGCTGGGAGACGGGCGGGGTCTATGGGGGGCGGGGCCTCCTGGAGGCGGGGCGCTGGCGTCCCTCAGAAACTGTGAGCCTTGGACCTGGAAAGTCGTTGGAAAGTTGCGTTTATATTATGACTATTTTACCACTTTAGGAAAGAGAAAATAACCGTTAAGGGAGGTGGTGGGGGCCTCTTAAACATCGGAATGTGTCCCTGGGTAACATTAAATTTCTTTTTTTTTTCTTAAAGGAAAGGTGCAGGCAGGAATGAAGGCGAGCAGACAGCAAGAGGGAGGAGGAAGGAGCACTTCATTTTTTTTTTTAGAAGGAAATTTGCAGCAGGAATGAAGGTGAAGGAAGAGCGAGGAGGAGAAGCTTTATGTTTATTTAGTCGTTCACATTGGTCGTTCCCTGGGACCCGTGTCTTGAACCCAGGACCTTGGGATGTATGTGGGATTGCCCCCAGGTGTCCTAAACCACAGGCCACCAGGGCGCACCCAAGAAACATTATATTTTAATTCAGTTGTTTACACTGATTGTTTTCCAGGGCTGGAACCCAGGGATATGTGGCCTGCACTCCTTTAAAGGAAAGTAACATAACCGCTGCTCCACCAGGGTGCGCCCAAACTGCCCACATTAAATGAGTGAATTGTGTGGTGTGCGAATGATCTCAATTTAAAAGTAGGGTGGTGTGGGGAGGGGCCTGCCTTAGATAAGGGGTCACCACTTTGGGAGACAAAAGCACAGGAGACACACATGAGACCAGCATATGCACCCAGGGGTGGACCCAGGAGCCTCAGGGTCACCCAGCGCAGTAGGTGAGGAGCTCAGCCTGGGCCATCAAGCTGGACAAGACCACACCGCGTTTGGGAGTACGTGCCTGTGGACAGGCATAGGCGGAAGCCAGCAGCTGACTTCAAAGCCTCTGTGGTCTGGACGGAATTCCTGCCCCTCTGTTCCAAGGGCCGGTCTGTGGGGAAGATCCGGGCACCAGGAAACTCTGCCTTTGTTCAAGGGAGACCCCACTTTCTGGTCTCACCCCACGCCAGGAAGCCTGGTCCCCTGCCGCTTCCCAGGAAGGCCTGGGAAGGGGTGTCCAGATTCAGAAAATCAAAATACAAGATGCCTGGTGACATGCTGGAAGCTCAGTGATGTTCAGTGGAGGTGTAGCCCATGCGGCATCTGGGCTATTCTTGTACCAGAATCCAGGGCTGGCGCATCTCCAGTCCACGGAGACCTGGGCCCCGGGAGGGAGGGAGCCAGCGGGCAGAGGCACTGGCAGACTGGGCAGCTCGCCAGCTGAAGGTGGGGGAGCAGCCCATGTGAGTCAAGGTGCTGGGATGAGCTCCTCCTGGTCCTGAGCTGGGTGGCCCTAAATCCAGTGGTGGGGCCTCATTAGTGACAGAAGAGGGGACAGACACAGGACAGGCTGCGTGACGGCAGGCACAGAGATGGGGTGATGGCCACAGACTGTGACACCCGGCTGAGAGCTGGGGAGTCAGGAGGGATGCTGGAGCCTCAGTGGGAGAGCTGAGTCTCTGTCCGTAAAACCCCCTTCAAAATGCCAGGGGCACTCGTCCAGGTGGGGCAGTGGTCACCCCAGATGGGGTCCACGGAGCACTCCACATTTCCTGGGAGGCAACAGTCACAAGACCAGGAGGAGACAAACAGAATGACACACAGAAGGGACAGCCCGGCTACCAGCAGCGTGAGACCTTAGAGTGAGTCTGTGCGTTCGCCAGTGCTCCTGCCTGTCCTGAACCGTGGACCACCTTGTGAAAGGAGGGGCCTCCATCAGCGTCCCTCAGCTGAGCTCTACGAGTTCCGGGAGATTCCATTTGCGACAAAGAGGACGGACCTTGAGGGGAACCTGCTCGGAAGTGAGAAGACAGACCTACTCAAGGGCGCCCCTGGTGGCCCAGCGGTCCGGTACACCCTGCGAGTCGCGCGTTGGCCACCGGGTGGGGGAGCAATAAATCACTAAGTAAATCAAATAAAGATGTTTCTTTCTCCTCTCTTTTCCTGTCTGCTACTCACCTTCACTCCTGCCTGTACCTGTCCTTAAAAAACAAGAAAGGTAAACCTGAGGCTGGACGGACAGCCCTCGGACTCTGACTACAGAACCCAGGTCCCCAAGGGGAGGGTTGGGAAGGGGATCCAGGGTCCCTGGACAGTGGGGGTCCTGTTAGAAATGGGGAGGTGGGCGTAGAGATGAGACACTTAGATTGTGTTGCAAAACAGTGTTCACGCAAATGAAAATAAAAAATCATCAAACCTGGAAAAAAAACATTTCCTAGCCTTTCAAAACGTCCCATGCAGTCTGCTGATATTTTTCTCAGCGCAGAAAAGGTGGGTTGCTTCCAATTTTTGATTCTGAAAGGTCGTCAGACCCAAGAGGAGTTAGAAAAACAAAACCACCCTCAGCGGGGTTCCCACCAGGAGCAAGAGGCTGCCGAGCTCCACCCCTTTGTCTCTGTCTCTCTGTGTCTCTACCTCTCCATCCCGGTGTCTCTGGGTGTCTCTGTTTTTCTTTGTGTCTCTGTCTCTGTCTTGCCTCCTATCCCACATCTCCTACCAGAACTATGTGGAGTATGTAAGTCATCATCTGCTGCTCCCTCAGGGACAGACTCTGCTGTCAGCTCAGGGACCCAGCCCAGGCCCCCACTCAGCCCCATCGCAGGATGGGGACCCGGCTTTACCACCAGGGTGTCTCAGCAACATCGTGGGTAGCAGAGGATGGGGGTGGGGGGGCTGTGACAGTGTCTGTGTCCTGGGAAGGGTGTCCCACACATCCTTGTCTATTGGACCTAGGAAGGGGACCTGCTTGGAAGCAGTCAATCAGATGGCTTATTGGGGGCAGAGTCACACTGGAGGGGCTTGGTAAGGGGCTGGTGACCTCGGACCTGCAGGGGGTGGTAGAAAGCTGGTCTAAAAGGGGTCTCACTTGACTGGTGATAAGAACAATAAAGGTGTTCAAGACCCAGGGCGGGGGAGCAGCCAAAATGAACAAATAAATACAATAAAGTGCTTCTTCCTCCTCTCCTTGCCTGTCTGCCCCTGCTTTCCTTCCTTACTGCCCGCACATTTGCTTTAAAAAAAAAAAAAAAAAAAAAAAAAAAAAATTGAAAGCACAGATTCCTGCCCGGAGGTCTCTCAGATGACACCTGCTGGGGAGATGGAATGTTCTGGGAACTAGTCACCACATGGCAAGGAGCTCTGGTGCGCTGGGGAGCCGAGGCGGTGACACGCCCTCCATCCTCTCAGTTCGGGGAGCGGGCGCCTAAGGCGCTGACACCCCCACCGTCAGACCCAAATCTCCCGCCCTCCGCATCCCCCCAGCTGACACCAGGTGGCGCTCTGGGCGCCGTCCCAGGCGCAGGCGGGGAACAGCATCCCGACGCTGCCCGCGATGCCAGGAGCCCCCTCGTGCGACAACCGCGGACGTCCAGACATCCCCAGTGTCTCCTGGGACCCCAGTCGCCCTGGTGAGACCCGTGCTCTGCAACCGAGCTGGGGAGGGATGGAAGGCTGCTGCTGCCCCGACCGCGCGGGATTCCCTTCGCGGGAGCGTCAGCAGCCTGCAGGACTGGAGGCGGGCATCCGGGGCTTTAGTGGCGCGTATCTGCTTTTGGAATGGGGACGGGATAGCGCTGGGTCCTGCGAAAGCTGTAGGGGAGTCCCCACGACTTGTCCCTACGTGGAGGAGCCCTGACCCCACGACGCTCAGGGAGAGACCCAGACAAACAGGCCCCATGGGGTGTGAGTCCACGGAGGGGACACGTGCAGGACAGGAGACCCCAGAGCAGGGGGGCTCAGGAAGCCGGGCTGGAGGGATGCTGAGGGAGACAGGCTGCCCTGGCTTGACAGAAGATTCTGGAATTACCGGTGCTGGCTGCACAGACTTGTGAACGCTCTAAAACCCATGGAAAGATATTAAGCGGGGGATTTGTATGGTGTGTGAGTTTATCTCAAAAAAGAGAAAGGAAGCCGTCTGATGCCCCCACCCGCTGCCCAGCACCCGCCAGCCCTCTGCCGTCACCCCCACCCCCGCCCCCAGGAGGGACCCAGTGCCCCGGCCTCATAATGGAATCCAGAGTCAGACAGGCTGTGGGTTTCTGGATTCCAATTGATTGGTCTTTGGATACGGGCAGGACTCCCAGCCCCTCCCCATCACCCTGCAGTGGAGGAGGCAGGGCTGGGGTCCCCCGGGGCAGCAGGCTTGAGCTGGGACTGCGAGTGGCCAATGACATTCCTGATCCAGGACACATAGGGGCCCACGGCGGTGGCCACCGCGGGTTTGAAGACGTCGGTGCAGACCCTGGAGCTGAAGGACAGGATCCCGGCCAACCGGCCTTGATTGCACACCAGGGGCCCGCCCGAGTCTCCCTGCGGGGAGGGAGGAAGGCCCAGGTCATCATGAGGCTGCACCCCGAGGGCCTGACTGGGGGGGGCAGAGACCCGCCCACGCCCCCCCACCCCCGCAGCCCTTCTTCCCCCTCAGCACCCACAAGCTGCAGCTCAGACGCTGAGCCTGGTTTCCGTCTCTCGGTGGAGCGCCCCTCCCCCTGGCCGCGGTCCCCGCCCCGCCCGCGGGGTCCTCGCCTTGCAGGGGCCCTGGTTCTGATGGGCCGCCTCCAGGCAGATCATGCGCGAGGTGACGTCGCCGTGCCAGAAGCGGCTGTTGTTGCACATGAGGATGTCCATCACGCGCAGGTCCAGCTCCTGCAGCCGCTGGGCTGGCCGCCCGCCCTGATGCATCACTCCCCAGCCCGCCAAGCTGCACCGGGCTCCTGCGGCCACCCGCCCTCGGTGCAAGGCCAGCGGGCGGATGGTCCGGCTGGGCCTGACTTTCCCATCCAGCTGTGAGGAGGGGATTAGGTCGTGAGGGGAGGGGTGGGAGAGAGGCAGAAGGGGAGGCTCTATGGGCGGGGCCTCTGGCTTCATGGGCGGGTCTGTGGGCGGGGCCTCAGGGATCCCTGGGATGGCCTGTAGGAGGGGCCTGTGGGGATTCTTGAGAGTCTGGGGGAGGGTCCTATGGAGGGGCCCAGAGCGGGTTCCCTGGGGTGACCCCAGGGGTTAGCTCCCCTGCCTCTTCCCGCACCTGGAGCAGGGCGAGGTCATTCTCCAGATGGGGCTCTGGCTTGTACTCCGGATGCTGGACAGCCGTCTTGATGTAGAAAGTGAGGCAGGGGTCTCCAATCGCGTGGAGACCCAGGGCCAACTTCAGCCGCTGCATCCTATGAGATCAGGATCAGCAGTGAGCTGGACCCCTCCAACCGGGCCACCCCTTCTCCCCCTCCTGTGGACACATCACCACCTTGGCCTCCAACCCTGCCCCAGCCAGAGGTGGGGAACTGTATTTCCAAAACAGACTCCAGCCTGGGACTCCCAACCCAGCACGGTCAAGCCTCAGCTACAGTGATTTGTTCAGGACTGGCGAACCTGCCACCACGAGTGCCTCCCTGATAACGTGCTCAGCAAGTAAGATGGCGGAGCTGGACACAGGCCAGCTTCTGAACAGTGCATGTGAGCTCCTGGATCGAGCCATGCCTGAAGCCCACCCGCTAGACTTTTTGTTACATGAACCGCTGGGTCCCTGCATTGCTTCCAGCAGCTTGAGCAGGGTGTTTATTGTCCAGTGGTCAGGCAGCTCCGGGGGTCACTTGATGCCTTTGCAGTGGCACTATGGACCCAGATCTGTCCTGGTTTGCTCTGCTGGGGTCACAAGTCAGTGAACATGGCAGGAGATGCTTTCCTGGGTGTCACAAGAAGCCCCACTCATCTGCTTGTAAAGCGTCTTGCTGTAGCAAGAAAACCCGCCCCAGGAACCCCCTCAAAACCCTCTCGACTGAGTGTGATTGGGAGAGGATGGAGATCTGCTCTCCAGACTCAGCCCTGGAGAGAATAAGAGACCACAGGACAGATTCCACAGATGCCTGGGCTGACAGAGGGCCAGGGCAGGGTCACTCACGACTGGATGAGGCAATGGGCAGCGGTCAGCACCCACCGCGGGTGCACAAGGACCCCCCCACACTGGTGGACACCAGCTTTCTGCAGCGAGACCATGTATGGGCGAGAGTGGGGGGTGACTTCTCGACCTCCAATGATGTTGGTCTTGAATGTGTCTCCTCCTGGGAGGGGGACAGAGAGAGGCAGGTCAGGGCTGTCTCCTGTGACTTCCCAACCTGCTCCTGGACCTGAACCCGGGCCTGTCCGGGGAGGTGCTGGTGGCAGGTGGCCCCCTCACCTGCACACCCAGTGCCCGGGAACTGATCCCCCTGCGTCTACACCCCATGCCTTCTTGGTTTCCCCGGGTGCCTCTGAAGCTGGAGGAGAAACTGGCCCCCCAGGGTCCAATGCAGGGTTCCTCAGGCGGAAGGACTGTTACCTAGCTGAGCATTCTGCTCCCAGAGGGACAAGGACACGTTTCACATGGCTGTGTGTGCTTGTCAGAGTACGGCTCTCGGGAGAGAGAGGACACAGCCCAGTGCCCACCAGTGAGTGGGGGATGCACACAAGATGTGCCACATCCACCACGGAGTGTCCCCACATACACAGGGACACCCCGACACTCGTCCCTGTGTGGAGGGACCCCAACCCCACGGCACTCAGGGAGAGAAGTCAGACACACAGGCCCCATGGGGATGAGTCCACAGATGGACATGTGCAGAACAAAAGACCCCAGACAGAGGGAGCCTGGAGGCATGTGCAGGGGGTCGGCAGCTTTTAAGGTGACAGAAGATTCTGGAACCAGAGATGCCGTCTGTCCAACACCGAATGTATTGAAATTAACTGACAGTGCATCTTGGTGGCTCGGGCATTAAGCCCGCACCTGGGGTGCAGTCCACATCCAGCCCAAGTCCTCAGGTTTGGGGCCTCATTACTGGGGAAAACAAACTAAACAACTAAATGCAGTGTTCCTTCCTCCTCTCCCTGCCTTCCTACTTGTTGCCTTACTGCTTCCTTTCTCTTAACAAAAAAATAATCCACTGAATTGTATACTTTGAATGGGTAGACTGTGTAGTGAATTATATCTCAACATTTGTTAGAAAATTTCTTAGACCAATAATGAGTTTAAAAGGATTGACAAACAGTTTTTAAATGGACTTCAGTTCAAAACTTTCCAGACCAACCCCCCTGACCCAGCAGCCCACATCTGCTGGCTGTCAACCCTCTTCACAGCCCCCATGTGAGAGGCCAAGGTGCTGCTGCCCCTCCAGTGACCCACCTGGGCCCTCAGGGGCATGTGCCCACGGGCCCTGGGGACTGCGGCCAGGCAGCCTCCGTTCTGCCAGTCACCGCGTGGACGCCACGAGGGTCAGAAAAGCAGAGCTGCCTTCCCTGTCCTCTCCTTCCAGAAGCCCTCCAGGCTGATGTGTCTTCTGTCAGCCCCTCTGGGGACGACCGGGTGGTTTTCCATCTGTTCTGACTCGGGGCTCGCCCCCTGGGCCCTGGCGCCCCGTCTACAGCCTCAGTTTCCCCCCCGGCACCGGCTCCTGCTCACCTGCCCCTGAGACTCCCAGGGTCAGCAGCAGCAGCAGCCACGGGGATGGGGGGCCCGCCATGGCCAGCGGCCCTTCTGCTCCTGGCGAGGTGAGCTGCAGGCGCTCCGGGGGCCCTGAGCCCTGCGTACTTCACACGGCTTTGCAGACACTGGCTGTGCAGGCGACCACGGTGCCCCAGTGACACCCGGGAGGAGGGCAAACTCCAGCTTCCTGTTGGGTCCAAACGCACCTCATGCAGCATCTGTGGTTTTACTGCACCTGTTTCTCTGCCCCGATTCTTGCTGTGACAGTGTCCACAGCCGTGAAATTCATCACTTTCAGCGCTCAGCCCGAGGTGTGAATCACACCCTTTGCAACACCAACCCCACCGTCTCCGGAAGGTTCCATCCTCCCACCTCCCACTCGTCCCCATCAGACACCCCCCCGCCCCCTGCCGCCCCAGCATCTCCTTTCTGTCTCTGGGGCTGTGATTCCTCTAGGGCCCTCCTGGGAGGGGGTCCCACAGGACATGTCTTCGTGTCTGGCTGATGTCACTGAGAGTCGTGTCCTCACGGTCCTCCCACGTGGGAATGAGGGTCAGAGCCTCCCTCCTGTGGAAGGCAGGTGATGGTCCGGAGTGCGGGGGTTCAGGTCCACGTATCTCACTGTCCTTCTGTCCATGGACCTGGACTGTCTAGCCCTCAGTTGTCATGGCTACAAATGGCAAGGTCCCCCTTGTACTACACTTAGGTGGCCCCCCACCCTGTCTCGGCAGGGATGGGGGTGTACAGAGACCCTAGATAACCCCCCCACTGACATGCCACATCACAGCCACCAGGCCACTCAGGACTCCAAGCTGCTCAGTGACGACCCTGGCCCAGATTTCTTCTACTGGAACTTTCTGGAAACCAGCCCTCACTGTTGGCTTGGGGCTGGAAAGGTGTGAGTGTGGGGCTGGTGCAAGGTTGGTGCTGTCCCCTTGCCTCTGTGGCCTGTGAACGGAGCCACATACATGCTCCTGCTTCTGATGCCAGAAGGCTTAGTCCCTGGGCTCTGCCCAGCTGTGGGCAGAAGAGGCTCCTCAGGCTCCAGGGAAAGCGGCCTCTGGCCTGCCCCAGTGTCTAGAGGTGCCTGCCAGGGACTGAGTGGGAGTCCTTGGGATGATCACTCTGCTGACTTCGGGGTGGGGGAGATGAAGCTGCACAACCAGCATCTGGATCCAGCTGTGCCTGAACTCCTCATTCCAGGTTTTGGGCAGGGCATCCGCCCTCTGCTTCTTCGAGGGTTGTGGTACATGGGTTAGGGAGAGGTGGGCAAACTGTGACGGGAAGATGGAGACTCCCCACTGCACCTGAGTCCCTGCACCCGGCCCCGACCTGTCTACCCCAACCCAGCCGTCTCTGGGTAGCTGATGACATGGAATTTCAGAGACAAGGAACAGCTCTAAGTGTCTCCGACATTACGTGGCATAGCCACGCACACATCTCCTAGGCTGGGGACACCTCCGGCCTCTGCAGGCAGGACAGCTGGGGCACAGGGGAAGCAGAGGTCCACAGGGCGGGAGGCATGTGGCTGCCACTTCCCCTAGAGCCTGTCAGGGAGGGTGTCCCCAGGATGGGGACTGGCAGCCAGGACACCAAGTATCATCAGCATCCCTGTGCGAGCCAGGTTGGGAATAAGACGAGGTAAAACAGTCCACGTTTTAATGTAGGAAAATCATCTGTGTTAAAAACAAATGTGTCTGGGGCCACCGTGGCAGCTGTGCCTACAGGTCACACACTCACCTGCCTTTCCTGGGGTCTCCCCGCCCCCCTGCCCCTCTGGCCGGGCATCAGGCTCCCCAGGGCCCAAGGGGACTTCAGCCTGCAGGGCTCTGTGGGCCTTGGTGCCGAGGGCACCGTCCCACCCAAAGCCAGCTGCTCGGACCTCCCTGCTGGGTGAAGAGGTCCCAGGCCCCGCGGTCAGTGCTGTGCTGGCCCTCCACACTCTCGGCCTCCGCCTCGGTCCAGTGACAGGGCCACCTCTCCCAGATCCGCCTCCCGGCCCCAATCGGCTGGCCCCACAGAGGGAGGCGGGCGCCGTGGCCCCTGCAGGACTGGGAGGCAGCGCCCCCGCAGTCCTTGAGGTCCGCACTTGGGCCGAGCACGGCGGAGGCCCGACGGATGGACGAGGAGGCCGGCAGCACGTGAGGTAGTCGCGCCAGGAGCCACGCGCCGTGAGGTAAAATCTGTGCGTTTACTGGGGCGGGTCAGGACTCCTCGGTGCCCGAGTCCTCCGAGTCGTCCCCGAAGCAGCTGTCGGCCTCGCCGTCCTCATAGTCATCGTCGTAGAACAGGTCTGAGCTCTCGTCGGGCGCTGGGGCCCTGGTCTTCACACAGTACTCAGCCAGCGTGGTGGGCACCTTCACGCCATCCCGCTCCGCATCCACCTGGGTCCCCAGGACCTGCTTCCTGCGGACAGAGAGCGGGGCAGGTGGACAGCGTGCCCGAAGGGCGGGGGACCGGGCACCAGGGCAGGCCAGCACGGTGACGCCCGCCCCACATGCATGTCTCCGCCCCGCACTGCCCAGCTGCCTCAGGCGCAGGCCTAGGACGGGGTGGTGCCACCGCAGGAGGCCACCGGCCCCCACAGCGCCAGCCAGACCTCGGTCACTGCACCCAGGGGAGGGACATGGGCGGGGAGGGCGGCACCCAGCACACGCAGCACAAGGGTCCTAAACAACTTGGGAGACCCCAGGACAGAGTGTGTGGGACACGGGACACGGACACAGGCATCACCCCCGGATGCGCCCCAGGAGCCAGCCCAAGCTGCAGGATGAACATAGCTGGTTCTGATTTCTCGGCCAACGGGAGGCGACAGGAGGAACCGAGGCAGGAGCCATGCCTCTGGGGCTAGCGGCGGGGATGCCACAGAGGACAGTGTGGCCACCCAGTGTGTGGTGGCAGAGGACCCCCTGTCCATTCCCGGTCTCTGGCCGGGCGGTGTGCACTGGGTCACGGGGCACTCGGCAGGGTGGCTCAGGGTGGGGCCAGGAGGGCTGCCACTTGGGGACCCTGCCCAGTGCACACAGGACGGTGTCCACGCACATGCCCCCCACGGGGCACTGGGTGACACTGGGTGACATGCTCCGCCACAGGGCCTCCGCCTGCCCCCCACACGCGCCTTTGCGAGCCCGCCCACAGTGCTCCTCCTATCCCTGCCCACAAGTGGCCGGCCAGCCACGCGAGGGTGCCAGCAGGCTGCTCTAGACACGCGTGGACACCGGCCGGACGGGGTCTGTCTCTCAGGTAGACCCTCAGCCTGCGCTGTCGGCTTCTAGGCCCACGTTCATGTCTCAGTGACAAACAGAGACGTCGCTTGCAAGGCCCTGAGGGATTCAGTGCATCGTGAAGTGAGTGAGTGGACCGTGGACACGGGTAACGGGTGACGTGGCCGACCCTGAGCTCCCATGTGGGGACAGACCTGGGGGGGGGGGGGGGCGCAGCCGCCATCCCGAGGACGTAGGAATGGTGTGGGTTACTGGTGCGAACCCTGGCACCTCTCAGGGCAGAGAGAAGCGACTCTGAAAACGCCACTGGCAGGGACCGCCAGCACCACACCCACTCCGCCTTTAGAGACAGCTCACTTCCAAGTGACAGATGTCAGGCTGTTCCGAGAGCAGGTGACATCAGTCCCCATGAGACATGAGACCCCATGAGCATCTAGGGGCACAGGGGCACATGTCCCAGGGGAGGAGTGCGGGCTCAGACAGGAATTCTGGGGGCCAGGCCAGGGTACACGGGCCCAATGTGGGGGGACCCTGGGTGTTCCCCGGACGCACACATTGGACACACACTGCCCTGCGGAGTCCCCGGCAGTGCGGGCAGCCTCACCGGATGATGTCGGCGTACTCGCGGTCCAGGCCCTTGCTCTCCTTCCACCTCCGGTACATCACCGAGGCGTCCACGTTGGCCGGAGAGAAGGTGTTGGGCTCGTTGAGGAGGGAGATGACGCTCAGGAGAATGGTCCTGCGCAGACAGTCAGTGTGGAGGATGTGGCGCGCTGTGGCCAGTGCCCACGCTGGGTACTGGGTCACCTGTGGCACAGCCTCGGGCCGCCGCCCAGTTTGGGCCGCGTCGGACACGCCCTGCACCAGCATCCCTGCCCGCCAGGGGACCATCGGTGGCCACAGCCCCGTCTTTCCTTCTGGAAGTCCTGCCTGGCCGGCCGGCCCCTCCACACCACTGGGAGCTGGACACCCACTACAGGGATGTGGCCCCAGGGCGCTGTCCACCACGGTGATCAGGACTTTGGAAGACGACCCCAGGGGCAGGCAGAGGCATGGGCAGAAGCTGGCCCGGGGACCTGGGCCCGAGGGCGCCCGCGGGCCACCCACCTCACCTGACGTTCTGCGTGGGGTTCCACCGCTCCGAAGGCAGCTCCCCACTCTGCGGGTCGTCGACCGGCGGGTGGAGGATGGAGATGCACACATCCCCCGTCTGTGCACGACAGGGGAGACTCAGCGCCACAGGGCACGGTGCCCGCCGCCCTTACAGGGCAGGGGAGGGGCAGGCTCACCTCATAGATGTTGGGGTGCCACATCTTGGTCAGGAACCGGAAGGCTGGTGGGGAATACGGGTAGTCGAGGGGAAACTTGAGCCGTGCCTGTGGGGAGAAGGTTCAGTCAGGCCTCCTAGGGGCACGCACACCCGCCCGCACGCATGCGCAGGGACAGCGGCCTGAGACCGCCCACAGCAGGTTGCTGTGGGTTGTCCCCAGCCTCCCCTCTGCTGGGGAGTGGACACTGCCCAGGGCTGTGACCAGCTCAGGCCCTGAGACAGCTCCTGGGTTCAGGGCATGGCCAAGTAGGCTCGGGGACCCAGCTGGTCCGGCGCAGAGGATGCGACACTGTCAGGCTGAGCAGGTGGGAGGGCTCTCTGCCTGAGGGCTGTGTCTGGAGTCAGGACACCAGGTCGTGGGGCACAGCGGGCAGGGCACCTCCAGCCAGGGTCCTGGCGGTCAAGGCTCCTGAGGTCCACGTTGGGTGCCTTCACCCATCTCAGCAGAGGTGCCCTCCTGGGCAGGGCATTTGGAAATAACCAGCTGGCCCCACAGAGCAAGCCACTGCTTGGGCTCAGTGAGTCTTATGGGGTCAGGTGGCCAGCCTCTGGGCTGGCTACGGAGCAGAGACCCCAGGGCAGCTAGGGCCAGGTCTGGCAGCCCCCTCAACCCCTGGAGGCTCTACTCACAAGGCCTTACAGCCCGTAATGCAGTGGGATGCTCCTTCAGAGGCCTGGGTGGGTCCCATGGGAGCGGGGCTCATGCCTGCCCCTGGCCCCAAGGCACACAGCTGCTCCTCCAACCGTCAACGGAGAGGGAGGAGGTGGGCCCCAAATCGGTCCTCAGCACAGGGAGGCGGGCGCTGGACACAGAATGCAGCCCAGGGCTGTCTACACAGCCCACTGCAGCCACAAGGGACCCGCAACTCAGAAATCACCCTGCAGGCCCGGCTGTTCCCTCAGAGTCTTAGTGTCTATGCGGGTATCTGTCGCCAGGATCCAGGTGGTGGCAGCACCCCCTCCGAGCAGCCTGACCGGCGGCCGTTTCTGCCCTGACCAAGGCAGACCAGGCAGCTGAGCAGGGTGCTCCTCGCTGAAGGGGACCCGGGCCTTGCCCCGCGCCCGGTGGGCACTTCCAAAGCGGCGTGGAGTCCTTCTGTCACACCAAACACACACACAGTCACTCCCTCCTGCTTCCAGGAAGGGGACCCACTCAGAATCTAGCCTCGGGGGGCAGGAGACGCGGACGCCACCTGCCCGAGGGAAAGCGACCTTCTGGGGATGCAGCCCCGGTCGCCCGCGGGCGCCGATGCAGGGCCCGGGTCTCGGAGACGAGACGAGACGGGACGGGACGGGACGGGACGGGACGGGCGAGCCTGGGGCCGGCGAGCAGGTCCCAGAGGGACGGAGGGGCCGCGATCCTCCACGCAGGTGCCCTCCCCGACCGTGGCAGCTGGTCTTCTGGGAGACGGTCTCCGGCGGGCGTTGGGGCCGGCAGCGGGCGGGGCATCGTGGACAGACCCGGAGCGACCGCGGGGAAGCGCGGAGAGACGCCGCGGTGACGGGCCGCGCCGACACGCACCTTGAAGTAGCCGCCCTCGTAGTAGGTGTTGGGGGGCCCGAAGATGGCCACCTCCCAGTTGTACAGGTCGCCCTCGTCCACCAGTGTCACCCGGAAGCCCTCCACCGGCTCCTCCTGCAGCCCCTTGAGCTCCAGCAGCAGCGCCTTCTGTGAGCTGGGCACCAGCGGCCGGGCCATAGCGGCGGCGGCGGCGGGGCCGCGGGACGGGCCGGGCCGCGGGGACGCCGCCGGGGCCGGGGCGGGGGCGGGGTCCGGGGCCGAGCCGCCGGGGTCCGGGACGGGGCCCCGACCAGGGCCGCCTCCACCGCCGCCGCCGCGGCCGCCGCCGCCCGGGGACTCCGAACGCTCCACCCGCTCCGGCGCTGCTGCCACTGCCCGGCACTCTCGTCGGTGCTCGTCCCGCTCCGCCCCGACTGCGCCTGCGCCCCCCCGACTACGCCTGCGCACCGCCGCTGCCGCCGGGCCCCAACCCCGACTGCACCTGCGCGCCGGCCCGCAGGGCACGCCGGGACGTGGAGTCCCCTCCCTCGCCTGCCGGGCACGACCCGCGAGGGAGGGGGCCGAGCGCGCAGGCGCCTTGGCGCTTCCGAACCCCAAGGAGGCCGCGGCTGCCCCCCGCGCTCCGACGAGCACCTCGGACGCCTGTTGGCCCGCGGCGGGCAGGGCTGCGCTGCGCCGCCACGGTCCGGGTCGCGGCTCTTGGGCCTTTTTGTGACGTCCGCGGGCGGGTGGGGCCAGGGGCGGGGAAAGGGGGGCTGCGGATGGACTGCAGGTCTGGGTCGCCCCGCCGTGCCGCCCCGCTGCCTCCGTTTCCCCGGCCGAGGAGATGGGCACCTGAGGGAGGACGGGGCCCCGGCGGTGGCGGGGCCGAGAGTCTGCTTGGGGTCCGCAGACTCGGGCAGTGTGGGGCCGTGCCTCAGTTTCCCCACCAGAGCGGGGGCCGGGAGGGCGGGCGCTGGAGGGCCGAGCAGAGTCATCGTCCGGTGGCCTTCGTTCGCAAACGAATCAATGTGGGCAAGACATTGCTGGCTGAGAAACAGGGCGGGGACTTGGCCACCTACCGCCTAGTCTGCTCCAGGTTTCATGCCACTGTGCACCCCGTCTGGGCTCAGACCCTGGCAGGGCCCCCTGCGCTTGCTTCCAAGATTTGGGTGTGGGGACCTGGCCTCTATCCCTGCACAACCCAGAGTGGACGTGGGTGGGGACTGCTATAGCCTCCCTGGCTGGGAGCTGCAATGCCCTCTTCCAGGTGCCCAACACCAGGCCCCTGCCCTTGCCTGGGGTTAGGCAGGTCATGCTTTCTGGAGAAGAAAAACAACATCAGGGTGGGGGCGGAGGAGGAGTCACAGAACCTGGGCTTCCCCCTTCCTGGAAGGGCTCTGGGCCCCGCTTGGGGCTTCTGCTACTCAAGCTCAGTTTTGTGTGTGCATGTGGGGGGGAGTTTGAAACAAAGTGTACATAGTAATCAGTGATGATTCTTCCAGAAGTTTCTGAGCTCTCCCCATGTGCACCTGGAACAGCTGTGATGGTCCTAGGCCATTCTCTGGGAAAGCTGCTCGTCCAGATCTGCCCCCCTGGGCCGCTCCCTGCCTGTTCTGACCACAGGACTCCATTCTCCCTTACAGCCTCATCACTTAGAATTGGACTGACCCCCAGCACCAGCTGCAGGGAAGGGTCATCCGTCATGCAACCATAGTGCATGCCCTCCTTTCCCTGCCCCTGGGAGTGGTGAGCAAGCTTGTGGTGTCTCTGGCTGGTGGGAAACAGCCCTGAACTTTTTCTGGGAACTTGGTTCCGGGAGGACCTGGGCCCTGGCTTTGGGGACCGCTTATCACCGTGAGGCCTGTGAAAGCTGAGCTGAATTGGGAGAGAGTGCTGAAAACTCACTTGTGCTCCTGGATCCAGCCATACCTGCTCTCCCCCTTGCAATGATGCCAAGATCAAGCCAGTTTGGGTTGGGCCTTCCATCACGGGCAGCAGGAGAGCCCTGAATTCAAGGTTTGGTCCTGCTGTGACCTTGGAAGTGGTCCTCCAATGCTAAATGGACCTCCAATCTGGTCTCAGTTCCTGCATCTCTAAAGGGGCTGCCTGAGGTGATATTTTAAAAGCTCTTTGGAGGCTGACGATGTTATAGACAGCGGTTTGCTGCAGGGATGCTCTATTGTGGTGAAAGGCGTGATTTAGGGAGACGGGCTGCTTGAGAGAGAATGGGGCCTCTCATGGGGGCAGGAGAAAGAGCTGTGTCCTCTGGGTGTGACAGGACTGCTCCTGGCCATGTACTCTGGGACCAGAGAATAGTTCCTGGTGGACATGGGCAGCCGTGAAGGAACAGCATTACTGGGAGAGGGGACAGAGGTACAAAGACCCTGAGGTGGCGTGGTTGACCAGCTGGAGACGAGGATGTCTGGGCAGCTGAGGGGACAGAGGCAGCACGAGAAGCTGGATGTCCTGAGCACCGACTTGGTCCCCAGGCTGTGCTGCCGCCGTGAGGAGCCGGGGGTGCTGAGCGGGGCCACTGCGGGGGCAGGACAGGGTATTGCAGAAGGAAGGCTCCGCCAAGGCGGTCAGCTTCCCGGACCGGGCCTCGGCATAATCCCCTCACGTTCCCCTAAGCTGTCCCGAATGGTGGGGCCCTCGCTCTGCGGCTGAGCTGTAATCTTGTGAGTACTCGGGGCCTCCTCATCCATCTTCCTCATGTCTCAGAGGTGGTTTCCACATCTTGGCTGTCGTAAACAATGCCACGATGAATGTGGGGTATGTTCAGTTCATACTGTCGTGGTCTTTGGATATAGTCTGCTGGGTCCCGTAGAAGTTCCACTTTTAACTCCTGAGGCATCTCCATATTGTTTTCCAAAGCGGCTGTGCCAGCCTGACTCCCTCAGTCCCTCAGGGCACCTTTCTTCTCTCCACACCAACATTGTGGTTTCTTGTCTTTTTCTTTTCTTTTTTCTTTTTAACAGAAAGGTGCCGGCAGGAACGTCTGGGTCTTCGGATGTATTGGATGGTATCTGGCCCCAGGCAGCTGATGAACCTTCTGCTACCCTGCCAGGGCATGCCCTCACTTGGTTTTTATTTGCATTTCTCTGGTGACCGTCATTGAAGAGCATTGTTTCAGGTGCCTGTAGGTCATCTGTATGTCTTTGGAGAAATGTTTATTCAGGCCTCTGCCCTTTTTTTTTTTAAAGGAAAGATGTAGGCAGGAATGAGGGCGAGCAGGCAGGCAGGAAGAGAGGAGGAAGAAGCACTCTATTTTGTTTATTTAGTTGTTCACACAGGTCACTTCTGAGATCAGGGACTCGAACCCAGGGGAATATGGCCTGTGCTCCTTCAGAGGCGATTGACCCAACCGTTGCTTAACCAGGATATGCCCTCCCGCCTTTTTTTAAGGGATGAAAGGCAGGAAGGGAGAGGAGGAAGAAGCATTTTATTTATGTTTTATTTAGTTGTTCCTTTTAGTTGTTCCCCCTTGTCCTGAGCGGCAAACCCGGGTTCCTGGGCTGTATGTGGACTGAGCCCCAGGCACAGGCTTAACCTCAGAGCCACCCGCTTGCCCCTTCTGCCCATTTGTTTGATTCGGTTATTTTGAGTCCTCCCTTCCCCACTGCAGGTCTCAAAGGCCTTTGCTGCTGGAGCCACATGGGCGGGGCGGGGGTGGCAGGGGCTGGTGGTTTTTCTGTTGTGTGTCAGGAGTTCTCAGTTCTTCAGAAGTCTTGGCTATGAACCCCTTGTCAGGTGTGTGCTGTGCAAACATCTCCCACTTAGTAGGAGTCTTTTCATTGTTGCTTCCACTGGCAGACGCTTTCTGGTTTGATTCAGTCCCATTTATTCCTCTTTCCCTTGCTGTTGAGTTGACCCACAAAGACGTCTCTAACAATAGCACGAGGCATAGCACTGTGTTTTCACTGATACATGTCATTGTTCCCAGTCCTCCGTTCAGGCCCCGAGCCTATTTACTTTCTGTGTGGGGTGTTACGAGTGCCCCCGTTTCTTTCCTCTGCAGGTGCCTGCCCAGGCTCCCCAACAGGCACAGGAAGGCATCCTGTCCTGTGGGAGGCTCCTGACACCCTGGTCATAAATCGGTTGGCCACAGATGTGTGGCTTTACCCCAGCTCTCAATTCCATTCGGATGATCCGCCTGTTTATCCCAGCACCACGCTGTTTTCAGTACTGTCCCCTGTGGTAGTTAGAGGTCACAGAGCAGAGACCTCCCTTTTTCTGCCCCCTCCTCCCTGCCTCAGAATTGCTTTAACAGTTTACTCTTCTTTTTTCTATGTCATTGGAGTTTGAATGGAAATGCCTTAAACCTGCCTGTGCTCTGGGCCAGAGGGCCCTGTCCGTCATCTCTGCTGGATCAGTCTCCACCCTGGAAGGCAGCCTCTTACAGGAGTCATCAGACCTGTTCCTGGGCCTTTTACCCCACTGCCCTCCCGAGATGTAAACAGACCTCTCCACCTTCAGGAGCACAAAGACACGCCTCCAGGGTGTCAGCCCCTTACACAAATCTTCCTCCCAGCTGGATGCTAAGATAAACACACTGAAGGCCAAAAGTTGTCACAAAACAACTTTGCTACCTTTGGTTTCCTTGCGGAGGCAGCTGCTTGCATGCTTATCAGTGATGCAAGGTGGAACAGTGACTTCATGACAGGCCCAGCACCCTTTCTGAAAAGCCCCCTTCTCCTGGGATTGCTGAGACACCATTCTCAGATGGCTAACCCCCTGAATAAAGCCCAGCCTTGCACCGATGACACCCTCTGTGGTTTTTGGACGGGCATGAGTGTAAATGACCCCTCCGTCCTGCCTGTGCATGGATCTTGGCCTGGACACAGCCTCACCCACTGGGTGGGTTGCAGGGTTCCTGTAGGAACTGTCTCTAATCAATTCAGTCAACTTTCAGGTCCCGCCCGCCCCCTTCCTCGGCCTCATCTCCTTCTCCAGCATTGATTCCCACTGCCACACAGCCTCCTCCTGTCCCTGCTTTTAAGGATGCCTTGTTTTGCCTACTGGTCTTTTGTCTCTGCTGTCTGTTCCGAGGTTATGTGGTTCTTTTGCTGGGGTGACTGTAAATGGAATTGATTTCTAGAGCTCTCTCCCTTTGGATTTGTTTGCATAAAAAGGTGACTGGTTTTTTTCTAAGCTGATGTAGCTGACCACGGCACTGTTCCTCATCACCTTTCACGGCGTCTTTGGGGTTGTATGTGTCTGTATCCTCCAGGGTCCTGCATCTGTGTTTTCAATTGGGGCTCCTTTTCTTCTTCCTGCTCTGGGGTCCTGGCTGAGACCTCACTCTCCATGGACATGAGGGTAGGGGGTTCCCCCAGCAGCCCCCTGCCTCCTCCCTGCCCACCCGGTGTCTGGGTTGCTGGCGGGCATGTGGGTGCATTTCTCGTGACGGAACCCTCAGCTGAGGCTGCCCTGTGTGAAAACCACCCCAGCTTCTCGTTTAACGTGGGAGTCCACGAGCAGGGCTGCCAGGGGGACCCCCCTTTTCTTGGGGGCAGTGGGCGCGTCCAGAAGAGCAGGGAGTGGGAATTTGTAGCTGCGGTGGGAAACTGCCCCCCATCCCCCCACTTCTAGAGGAGGTTGAGTTCGGATCCCAGAACTTACCTCAACAGAATAGAGACTGTCCCACCACCCTTGTAGGGAGAGGTCATCTTCCAGAACCTTTCCCCTCCCCCAGATTCCTCCCTTGGTACAGGGGGCGCCCCTGGGTGTTTGGCAGGCAGAGAAGGGTGCCTCTCACAGGCGTGAGGGCTGTGGAGTGGGGCCTGGCTCTGACCCTTGCTCAACCCCTTGCTGGCCCCAGTCCCTGACTCGCCAAACTCGGATTCTAACAAGCGTTCCTCATAGGGCTGTGTGAAATAACTTGAAGGCTGTCACCCACTCTAGCTGCTGGCCTCTTCCCCTGACAGCTGGGGAAACTGAGGCTCAAGGGGCAGCAGCTTGGGAGGGGCCCTGGTTTGGAGGACTGGCCCCCAGGGCAGCAGGGAGGAGTGTGGGTGTCGCTGTGTCCTGGCACCTTGCTGCCCCTCCCCCACCCCAGACAGCCAAGTCCTGGGGTCGCCGCGGTGAGGTGGGGGTGCGCACACCAGGCAGCCTGGGAGCAGACTTTATTAGCGAGGAGGGCCCTTTGCGGGTGGTGGGGAGTCCGGGCGCGCGGCACGCAGGGCCCCAGGTCTGCAGCCGGCGGGGGCGGGCAGTCGGCGCGCTCCGAGCGAGCGCGGAGGGCTCAGCCCACCGGCTTGACCTTGGCGATGAAGAGGGCGGCGGCCTTCTCCAGGAACTCCTCCCGCGTCATGGGGTTGCTGGGCCGCCGGGACACCAGCGCGCGATCCATGGCCAGCGCCAGCCTGTCGGGTCCCAGGCGCGAGCCGGCCTCCAGGAAGCGCGCGGGCGCGGGCGCACCGTCGCCGGCCTGCAGCGCCCCCTCCAGCGCGTCCAGCACCGCCTGGCCCACGCGGCGGTCGGCGGCGGCCAGGGCGGGGTCCTCCAGCAGGCGGAACAGCGCGGCGGCGCGCGCCGCGAACTCCAGCAGCACGAAGCAGGTGAGCATGCCGGCACGGAAGACGCCCAGCGGCACCGCCTCGTGGTCGCGGCCCTGGATCTTGCGCAGCAGCGGCGCCACCACCTCCTCGGGCGCCTCGCCATCACGGCAGATCCGCTTGAGCAGCTCGCTGTAGGTGCGCCCGTCCAGCCCAGGCCGCTTCTTGCGCCCGCGGGCGCTCAGGCACTCGTAGGCCACACCGACGTTGTTGTTGAAGGCCGATCTGCGGGCAGAGGGTCCCGGCGGTGACCTGCCCGCGCACGTGGGCTGGGCGGTGGCGGAGTGAGCCTTCCTGCCCGAGACCTCCCCGGCTCCAGGTGTCCACCCTGGGACAAAGGCAGTGCCCTGAATGTGGACCTCATTCTTCCTCCGGGGCCCCACAGCTGTCTATCCCCGCCCGCTCCTGCGCCCCGGACTTTCATGGGGACAGGTTGACCTACAAAGCCACCACTGATCCCTCTGCTACTGGCCGCATCCGGCTGAAGTGGGGTCGTCCCTGTCCGGGGAGAGCCTCTGTGGGCAAGAGCAGCGCAGGCCGGCCGCACCGCGAGGACTCAGCCTAGTGCCCTCCACCGGTCAGCATCCAGCACAGGCTGTCTGCACCGATGGGCGTGAGCGGAGCTCCCTAACTGGCAGAGGACCTATCTGGGCACAGCAGCCCTGGGGCCGCACCAGCTGGGACCCCACCCTCGCCCAGGGGGCTGCAAGCTCCTTCGCTTCCACCTTGGAGCCCCTGATGTGCTGAGCACTGCGGTCAGTGAGGAGCCGGGCTGGTAGGCGCTGAGCTCATAAGTGCGGTCCCCGGGCGTTATCTCCCCGCACCAGGAGCGCGGGTTTGGGGCTGCGGGCTCTGGGCCAGTGTCGGTGACGTCACCACCGAAGACGGCACCCACCCCACCCCCCGTGTTGTTGGGGGCAGACCCTGGCAGGAGACCTCGGTCAGCCAGCCCCACGAGGATGCCCTGGGGTGCAGTGTGGACAGCCTCGTGGATGGGCGGCCCCGCAGCGGTGGAGGTAGGGTGTCGGAATCCGCGCTCCTCCGTCACCAGGTGAGTGGAGCCCTCTTTTCCTCAGGCCTCTCCCCAGACCCTGCCCACCTTTCCTCCCCAGAAGTGCAGCCCGGCTCACATGTGGGGCTCCCCGTGTGCCCTGCCCGCACCTGTGGCTGCACGTGGACCCCTGTATGCTGGAATACGGAGGGCTGGGACCGGCTGAAGCCGGACGGCGCTGTGCAGGGGTGCTCTGTGGCCAGGGCTGGGATCCGGCGCTGGGCCTCTCTCATCAGGAGGTGATAGCAGCCCTGCCCGATGGGGTCAGGCTGTGGGGAGGCCCCTATTGCACTGGCCCAAGGAGAGGAGGGGTGACCTGAGGCTCTGAGCCTCAGTTTCCCCATCTGAGGAATAGGCTCTTACTGAGCCCAATTTGGCCCCTGCGCAGAGCAGTGTGTAAAGGGTCTAATGTGTAAAGAGTGCATTTGCAGACCTCTCTGGAAGGAGGCAGGGGGATTTCCCACCTCACACCAGGGGGTCTCAATGCAGTGATTCTCCCCTGGGGCATGGGCCACATCTGGGTACACTGAGGTCAGCACACTGGGGGCTCCTTGGTATGAAGTGGGTGGGGCTGGGATGCTGCCAGCCCCAGGGTACCCAGGATACCCCATGGTAAAGAACCCATGGTACCTTGATTGTCCCCATTCACAGGACACAGGGACACAGGGACAGGGCCAGCACTCCGCAGTTACTGTTAGCTTAGGAGGAGGCCTGGTGCCAGCTTGCCAGGTCTGACCTGGCTCTGTGGCCCTCAGCAGGTCCCCTAATGGCTGTGTGTCCTGGGGGTGCCCTGGAGTGTAAGGTGCAGGGGCTATGAGGCCGCCGCCATCCCCAGTCCTGCAGGGCAGCACTTTGATTTCTCAAGACACGAGAGGGGTGACTTGTGGATGACTTGTGTGCGGAGGGGGAACCAGAGTGAGCCCAGCCCAACCTAAACGTTGGCTTCAGGTTCCGCACCTCCAGAGCAGTGGGCGAATGCCTTCCTCTGGTGATAAAGAGCCAAGGGTGACTCCCACAGCCCCCAGCCCAAAGTCCAACAGGCTCTCCCCAGGCTTCATCTACTGGGCATTGGACACGGGCCGCCACCTGCCGTGGGACTCAGGAAGACATGCGGATAGCCTTCACACTTCTCTAGCACAGGGCTGTGCAGCACTCACCCTGCACACGGTACCCGGTGGTCCTGCCCCCACAGGCCCTCCTGGAAGATGTCCCAGCACATCACTCTCTTCTGTTCCCTCGCCTGATCTGGCCTTCCAACTCGTGCCTTCTTGTGGGCTCTGAGGCTGGGACTCCTCTGAGTTGGGTCCCGAGCCTCCCATCTCATCTCCCCTAAGGTAGCACGCCTCCCAGTCGATGACTTCTGTCCCTGTTTCAAGTCAGTGGCAGACCCGCTGTCCACTCCCTGCACGAGGCTCTGCTTGCCCTCTGACCGCACAGCTTCCAGATGACTCTGGACCCTTTTTCCCCAAAACAGTGACCTCGCACCTCAGACTATCTCTGCACACCCCCTGCCCGCTCTGACCCACAAACCCTTCAGCTCGGCCTTCAGAGCATGTCCCCCAGCCTGGTCCTCCTCCCAGGACCCCTGCCTGGCTGTCACCTGGTGTTGGACTTCCCAGAGTCTGAGGTCTCCACCTGGGGGTCTGCACCTGTGACTCTTGAGAGGGCTGCCTGCATGTGGGCGGGTGCTGGGAGTCGTTGAAGACCAAGCAGAATCACTCTTGCTGGGCTTCTCCCCCCTCCCCCAGGAATGCCTGCTTCAGCCTCTGCTTCTGGAAACCTCCTAGGCGACCCAGCCCCAACCATGTCAAACAGCCTCTCCCCAATCGGCCACAAGAGGCCCACCCCCACTCCACACACTTCCTCTGCACTCAGGCTTCCCTTTCACTCTGGGTCCCACACTGCAGCCCCGCAGGCTCCAGGCCCGTGCACTTGGTGGCCTCATGCCTGCCACAGCCTTCCTTGAGGTCACTCCACCTGCCTGCTGGGGATGACTGGGTTATTCTGTCTCCCTGGCCCAACTCTGTTCATTGTCTGGCCCTGTGGATGGGGAGGCTACAATGCTGGTAACTGGTAACGAGTTAGCTAGGAAGTACCTGGCTTCAAGAACTTGTTCTGTGACCTTGGGCCAAGTAAGGAAAATGGGGCTGTAAAGATACAACTCAGTACCTGCAAGAAGATTTGCAGGATGTCCCCTGATGGCTCAGGTGCTAACTTGGTGGCTGGGGCACAGACCATGACAAGCCCAAGGACGAGGGTTCCAGGTCTGGGGCCAGCGGGCTCAACCAGAAATTTTAAAAAGTGTTTCCTCCTCTTCTAAACGCTCCTTCCTCCTCTCCCACCCTCCGCTCTAAAAAAAATAAATGAGCCAACAGAAAGGCACTTCTATAAAAAAGGTATCGCAGAAGAGAAGCCGGATAGAGGCATTAGCACCGTCCACGCAGCAAGCTGGCGAACTGAGCCGGCCAGCGACCCCAGCCCACCCTGCACCCGTCCATCCCGCGGACTACACTTCCCAGCGTGCCCCGCGCGCCGGGGCCGGCGCCGGGGATGGCAGGTTGCGCGGAGCATGTTGGGAGTTGGAGTCAGGCGGGCTCCGCCCCACCCCGCCCCCTGCCCCGTGCATCCCTCACCTCTGGGAGTAGTGAGCCAAGCGGAGGTGCCACAGCGCGCGGCCCAGGCGTTGCTGCTGCAGCAGGAGCTGGCCTGGGGTATCCCCGGCGCCGCCGTTGGTGGGCGAACGCAGGCCCATGTTCTCGAAATAGTGCGCTAGGAAGGCGACGGGCTCCTCGGGCCGCGCCTCCAGCACCTTCAGCAGGGCTGCGCGCAGCATCTCCGTGACGCCGACTTGCCGCAGGAAGTCCTCCTCGCTTTCGGCCGTTGCTGCCGCCCGAGACATCGACGGCCGGGCGCTGTCTGGGAAAATAGCCGCCGGGGCCACCGCCGGCCGCCGCTTCTCCACTGCCGCCATCTTCGCTGAGGGCGGAGGGACCGGAAGCGCCGTCATGTCCCACAGTGTGGCGGCGCTGGGCGGCCATCTTGGTTAAGGGCATACGCTGCGGGGATCCCACTGGGGCCTCGGGCAAGTAACTGAAGCAGGCTGTCCTTTCCCCTAGGTTGCACTTGGCACTTCCCCTGCGGTCTCTTCACATGTACTACTTGGCCGTTGTGCCTTAGATCTGGAATCGCTATTGCCAGGCTCCAAAATGGCTACCACGGGAGGGCTTGGTTTCTGGCGTGAAGCCGGATTTTCGGCCATGTTGGTATTGGGCAATCCTGTGCGTGGTCCCCTAGCAACTAGAAGCGCCTTCGGACGTGGCGGTAGCGGTGTTAGGTCCCACCTTCCTTTACCGACGGTCACCTCCTTGTTCAGCCTGGCCTTCAACCTAACCAAAATCCACCTGAACATGGAGCCCACCTTGTGGAAACCCCACAGCCGCCCGCCAGGCCGGGTGAGGGGTTTGCCTGGGATGCTCCTGCCCTTGGACCTGCACAAGGCTCTGATGACGTTCTACTGGGCTCCCGCCCAGGCCCTGTGGGTCCTCGAACAGAAGTTTAATCACCTTGTCCTCTGAAGCGCTGAGGTCCCCCCGCCCTCCAGGGCCCTCAGGTTACCCCATTTCTAATTCTTTCTTGCCTCTCCCTGCCTTTTAGCCCTGCTCTTCCCAGAACAGCTGTTTTCTTTGATAGACCACCTCTCCTCTGTGTCTTTGCTCCCATCCCAAAGTGTCCCCCACTCCTGGGGGACCGTGGTTATTCTTTGCTCTCTGGTGCTTCGCATCCAGGGACGGTATCCCCATGGGTGTTCTCCAGTCTGTCTACCCCCAGCCCGGATCAGTGGGACGGGATCTGTGCATCCTGGTGGCTCTGAGAACCCCAGGTACAGAGCTGTCTGTGCAAGGACTCCTTGAACCGCTGAGGTCAGATTCTATCCTTTATTCTTGGAGGGGAGGAGGGTCTCCAGGGGCCAAAGGGGGCTGGCTTCTCGGGCGGGCAAGGGGCCCAGGCTGGCCCTGCAGAGTCTAGATCCCTGCCAGAACCCTCCGATGGCGACTGATTGGAGGGCAGGCAGACCACCTGAGGAAAGGCAGCCATCTGACTCCAGTCTGTTCCCAGCAGGGGGCCCGGTGGTCAATTGGGGGGCCGGCAGCGTCTCCACAGGCGGTAGATGAGGAAGACCAGGAGAAGCAGTCCCAACACCAAACTGCCCATCCATAGCGGGGCTGGAGTTACCGGTGGGCCTGCGTAAGGAGCAGGAGTGGAGCCGTGAGCCCTCTGCAGATTTGCGAGGAAGCCTGCATCGGCCACGGCCCCAACTGTTCAGAATGTCTTTTGTAGTGCAGGACTCCCCTGGAATGTCCAAAGGACCTCAGTGACTCTTGACACATAGTTAGGACCTTATAGTTAGAAGCGGGCTGTCCAGCGGGGCGGCCACTGCCTGCTATGCCTTTGACATGGACCAGTCTGGATGAAACACAGGACGCACTCTGAAGACTCGGTGTGGGGGAAAAAAAAGCAAAAATAGGTGCGTCCTGGTGGAGCAGCAGCTGGGCACAGTCCACATACATCCCAAGGGGTGCACATCCTTGGTCCCAGGAGAACAACCAAGATATACAACCATAAAAAAACGGACCAGATGTTTCTTCCTCTTCTCTCCTCTTCCTGCCTGCCTGCCTGCCTACTCACCTTCCTTCCCACCTGCACCTTTCCTTTAAAAAAAAATGTGAAGTTACTGAAATGGTTGCATTCTGACCCAATCCTACAGGTTTTTGTAGCCTGTAGATTACATGTATGTGCAGGCGTACAGCCCCCGCCAGACAGGCAGTTGCATCTTAGAGCGCATCCTGGACATCAGAGAAACAGACTGGCAGGGCACTTTCTCTCCATGGTCCTTCTGCCGGGCTTCCGAGCTCCGAGCTCCCCTAGCCTTGTCCAGCCCCCAGGAAACCCCTTCCCTGGACTCACGGAGGCCCCTCCCCGAATCTCATGAAGGCCCCGCCCTAGAACTCAGGCCCCTCCGCTGTGTCACGGAGGCTCCTCCCCCGGACTGACAGAGACCACCCTCCCTAGCCCAGGACTCACAGGTTTCCGCGACAAGATATAGGCTGGCCGTCTGACCCCCCGGGTCCAGGCGGCACTGGAACCAGCCCTCCGGGCTGCAGTGGGTCCACAGCACGCTCAGCCAAGCCTGGGGCCCCTCCTCCCGTCGCTCGTAGGCCGCCAGACCCCCGGGAGCCCGGGTCCAGCGCGCTGCCACGCGGGGTCCACAGGTGGCCTCGCACAGCAGCTCCAGACCCCCTGGCGCTGGTGACCGGTAGATCTGGGGTCGACAGGGCCCCTCGGAGCTGTTTCCTGGCGGGGCGCTGCGCGTAGAGATCTGAGTGGGGGTGGCCGCCGAAGAGGGAGCGTGGAGGGGCTCCAGGGTCGTCAGGCTGTCCAGGACTGGAAAACAGGTGACATGGTTTCTCCCGCCGGCCCACTCGCTTTCCTGCCTCATTCCCCATCAGGACCTCAGGGTTGGTACAGAACTGCGCTGAGACCCCCCTGCATGACTTGGGCGAATCTCAGGAGAAATTAGGGCGGACACATCAATCGATGGAAAAGAAGTTCAGTGAGCAGCTGTTGATAAAAGGAGTCAAAAACATACAACCGAAGTGTGTGTGTGGGTATGTGTGCATTTGCACACGTTTGCATGTGTGAGGCACATGAGGAGGGCTCCAGGGAGGTCAGGAGAAGAGGTGGTCCTTCAGGCTGGGGGCCAGGAGAACCTCACTGAGGAGACCAGAGGGGTCAGGAAACATCTGAGGGAAGGTGTCCAGGCATAGAGCATAGTCGTTGCAAAGGTCCTGGGGCAGGACAGTGCCTGCACAGTTGCAGGAACAGGGGGGAGGCCCACCTGGAATGTGCCGGATGTGGCTCAGCTCCAAGCCGGGCAGCCTCATGGTGGCCTGGCAGTGCAGGGTGGGCTGTCCCGGAGCCCCCTGCACGGGCAGCAGCCAGCGCTGGGTCACTTGGAAGACCAGATCCCCGCTCTCCTGGGCCTCCTCTTCCTCCTCTCGGCTCAGGGCCTGCACCCCCTCTAGCTCCTGGCCCCCCAGGAGCAGGGACAAGGAGAGGGCGTCTGGGTCTGCAGGCGTGACATTATGGACTGTGCAGGCCACTTCCTGGTCCCGTCCTGCCACCAGGGCCACTGGGGAGATGGTCAGCTGGTCTGGGAAGGCTGTGGATTGAGGGTCAGAGAGGCGGGGGCTGAGCCCACGGGTCAGGCGGTTGGAGATGTTGACGGGTGCGCAGGGCAGACAATGTGCAGCAGCCACTCCATGTGGCTAGAGCGTCAGGACATGGGGAGGTGACTGACCAGACAGGGCCTGGCTGGGGGAGGGGACGGTTGCGGAGACGCAGAGCAGCGGGGCGCAGTCTTTGCTCTGGGGCGCAGGCAACCCTGGAAGTCTCCCGGGAAGAGGGGGCAGGGGTGGGCGGCTGGAGCGGGCGGGCACGCGCGCGCGTGCGCATAAAGGGACTCACCGAACACCAGGAGCTGCACGACCTTATGGAAGGTGAGGTTCCCGCAAGAGCCCACGCACACGCGGGGCCCCGCCGCCGACAGCGAGGCGTTGTGCACCGAGAGGACGCTGCTGCCCAAGCCCGACTCCACGGCACCTAAGCTCGTGTCTAAGCCGCGCCACCGCACCGAGGTGGGCGCGCCGACGGAGCAGTCCAGGCGGCAGGTGAGCTGCTGCGACCCGCCCAGGGCCACCGCCACCACCGGCTCAGGGGGCTCCACCTCCAGGGGCCCGCCTGCGGGAGACAGGCTCTCAGCCCTCCTGCTCCGAGCCCCGCAAGTGCTGAGAACCTGCGGCGCGCCCCCGCCAAAGCCCCTCCGGGACCCCACTCCCCTGCCCTAGCCTCCTCCCGCATGAGAGCCCCCTCCTCTCTCCTCAGTCCCTCCTCCTCCTGAACCCTCTCCCAGTCCCAGCCTTTCTCCAGCCCAAGCTTCCTCCTTACCTGAGTCCTTGCCCCTACCTGAGCTCCCTCTCTTGTTCCAGACCGGCAGCCCCATTCTCATTCCAAGTCTTTCCCTCTCCTAAACTTTCTCCTCTGCCTGCACCTCCTTCCCAGCCTGAACCCCTCCCCTGTCCCAGCCTCTCCCCTACTCGCGACCCTCCCCTGCCTCAGGCCCGCCCCAGCCCAAGACCCTCCCCTACTTGAGCCCGCTCCCTTGTCGCAGCTCCACCCCTTACCTGAGCCCCTCCCCGGTCCCAGCACCCCCTCCCCGCGGCCCCCCGCCTGCTCACCTCGGCCCTGCTGGAGGAGCCCCAGGAAGAAAGGAAGGACGGCCAGGCTTTGCTCCATGCCAGACCCGGGTCTGACCCTTGCTGCGGGGAGTGGTTTATATAGAGGCGCTCCCTCCCGCCGCTCCAAGACCCTGCTTCCCCGCCCCCTCCTCCCGCTACTCCCCGGGGGTTTCCCGAGGGGTTTCCCGGCCTGACCCCGACCCTGGAGGCGACAGAGAGACCGGACTGAGGACCGAGATCAGAACAGACGGACGGTAAGGTCTGGGCCAATTCCAGGTAACATTTTTAGAGACGGGAAGATCTCAAGGTGGGTGCTGAATGGAAATCGGGCGGAAGACCAGGGTTCCCGCCCATGTCCGCCGAGTCAAAAATCTCGCCTTCGCTGCTCCGAGCGGTCGCGTGGGGGCGGCAGAGAGCAGCGGCTTTCCGCCTCGGCGCCCGGGGCTCTCCACGGGCGGGGTCTCCTGGAAGAAGGGGTCACCTGGGGTTATCCAGCTCCTGGGGGTTTATCCTCCTGAAAGTGTGGGTCTCCTGGGGACCCATCACCTCCTGCATGTAAGCTCTTCTGTCAAATGATCAGCCCTGAGGCCCACACAGGTCCCACACAGGGACCTGGGCGCCCGCCACACAGGACAGGCCCTGGAATGGACCTTGGCTGGCCCCCCAGCATCCCGTCTTTCCAATGGCCATCGTCCTGTGCTTCCTCAGTCTCCCTGTCCTCCCTTGGTGGTCAATCACCAGCCAGCACCCAGGAGTCTATGGACGTGTCCTCTGGCACAGACACCCTAGGGTGTCTGACCAGCATGCCAGCCATGCTCAGACAACTCCCAATGCACTGCTTTCCCCAGTGAGGCCCTGTGGGGCGTGTCACATCTCCCTGCACTGGGGGGTCATGTCTACTGGACCCCCGTCAACCCCAGGCCTCTGTGCAGCAGGTACAGGGAAGGAGGCGCAGAGGGGTCCTGCTTTGCCCGCATTGGCCACGGTGTGGCCCGTGCCTCAGTTTCCCTGCCCCCAAGTACGACGGGTGGCCCATGCCTCAGTTACCCTGCCCCCGAGTACGACGGGTGGCCCGTGCCTCAGTTTCCCTGCCCCCGAGTACGACGGGTTTTCGAAGCTGCTGCTGGGACTCACCCTCAAGATTGTCAGCGAAAAAGGAGGAGGGGTAGTGAGTCCCCCAGAAAGGGGTCAGCTGTGGGAACAGAGTCCCACTCCCTGGCCCCCTCCCCCTCCGGCTGTGCTGTGCCGGGAAGGCCTCACAGGAAGGGGGACTCCAAGGTGTAGGTCTGTTGGCCAGAGGTGTGGTCCCTTCTCGGGAAGCTGGTCCTTAACCCGGTCGGGGCACTGGCCTGGTGCCCAACTCAGCTTCCTGCATAAGGGCCCTTGTGGGAGGGACCAACACACCCTGTCCCCTTTCGCTGCCATACCAGGCATTCCCCGATGCTCCAGGGCATTCAGGATGTCCCATGATGCTCTCAGGGTGCTTCACAATGCTCGCAGGCCTCCACGGTCCTTCATCATGCTCTAGGGTGCCCTGACATGTTCCAGGGTACCCTGGGGTGCTCTGGAATATTCTGGAGTGCTTCGGCATGTTCCAGGGTGCCCTGAGGTGCCCTGGCATGTTTCAGGGTGCTCTGGCATCTCCAGAATGCTCCAGGGTGCCCCGGGGTGCCCTCTCCAGCCTCACCAGTGTGAATAAGGAGCCAACCCATCACACACACTCCGCTCTGGGAGACCACGGAGAACCCGGGATCCAAGGCAGGGTGGTTGGCTGGGGTGATGCAGTGTTCTGGGCGGAGGGACAGGACTCAAAGATGGTGTGTGTGGGTGGGGGAGAGGCCAGCCAGGGACCTGGAGGGACCGTCAGGGCAGCCCTGAGCCTGGTCAACCTTGAGGGCCGATCCTTATTTCCTGCTGCACCTGGGACCCGGGAGGGGCTGTGGCCCTGGTTGGCCCCTCAGCCTGAGTTTCCTGCCAGCGACCCTGCAACCCTCAGACCCTTCCTGGCATCGTCCCTTCCTCTGGTCTGGAGGAAATGTGGCCTCAGCAGGAAGCCTGCTCCTAGGAGTTTCCAGCCCCCAGGCCCCCACACTCTGGTCTCTCCACAGAGCCACATGCCCTTGGGGAAGTCCTTCCAGAGAGGCAGGGTCTGGGCTTGGGGGGACACCCTGCTGGCAATGCACCCCGGCCAGTTTTGGACCCTAATGGCTCTTTCTTCCAGTGGGCTGGAGACATGAGAGCTGGGCTGAATGGTGTGGGCCCTGGGATCGCCCCTGCCTTGGTGGGCCTCAGGGACAGTCAGCAAAGAAGGAATGGAGACTGAGGAGTGGATCAATGAATGGCCGCACAGAAGCTTCTGGAAGGTGCTGTTCCAGTGCCTCCCTCGGATCTCCGCCATCTCTGCTGCCCCCTGAAATCTCCAGGCTGAGCAAAGCTGAGCCCCCATGAAGTTCAGGGAGAGGGGTGCTGTGGGCCTGCTGACTGCTCTTCTAGGGGATCTGCTTGGGTGTCCCCAGATCATACCCAGTGGGCTGGCCTCTCTTTCCAGGACTACAGCTCAGTTGCCGGTCCCTGGGGCGGGTGGAAGGGAAGGAGATGTGGGGGGGCGGCGGGGGAGGGCATAAGACTCCAGGTCCCAGGGACAGGAAGGCAGGAGTACTTGTGATTCTGGGGTGCTGCCTCCACCCTCTGGAGTGAGGGGCTGGGCCCATAGAAGGAGACAAAGGGGGGCTCAGGAGCTCCTGGACTGCCTTCAGCCCCGGGGGACCTGCCCCCCTGAGCTACTGTGGGTGGGCTGTAGGGCTAGGCAATTGTTGGGGCCACCAGCGGGCAGAGAGCGATGACAGAAGCCAAGGCTTTGAGGCTTCGGGCAGACCAGCTGTGGGCAGCCGGGCAGATATCAGAGGGGCTCATGTGTGATCTGGGTGGCCAGTGACTGTGCCTGCACCTCACTTGGGGACCGGCTGGTGACCATGCCACCATCCTCCCCAAACTGGCCAGAAGGTGTGGACAGGCCAGGGTGGCGCAGGGTCCAGTCTGGATCTGATAAGACTCACCCACCTCTGCATCCTCTGTAGTTACGGAGCTGGGAGGGATAATCTGGATCATTTTGGAAAATGAAGGAAAGCTTAAAACCTGGAGGCTTATTTGAAGTCAGACATGTCCCGAGAGTTGCAGCATTAAGCATTCTATTCAATGTTTGTTTCATTCACTGCCAACCCAAAGAGGGAGACCAAGTTTTAAAGAAAATGTAAGACTTACTGAGGTCTGTGCAGGTGGGCCCTGTTCAGAATGAAATGACAATTTTCTTTAGCTAGAGCAAGTTCTGATATGGTCCCAAGTAGGGAAGTTTAAGATCTGGGGCAGTTTCAGTGAGAGGTCAGTTCTCAGGGTGCTCGTGACGGTGACCATAGATGATTCCAAATGGTATTGTTTGCATTTGCTTTCTGGATGACAGTGTTCTGGATGACAACGTCAGCAGGCCAGCTGCAAGAGGACTGTTTTCATAACAGTGAAAAGACAGAGTGTTGACAGTTTGCTATTTCTGCATGTCCTTAGACTCTTGCAAGTTGTTAAGTGTGTGTGTGTGTGTGTGTGTGTGTGTGTGTGTGTGTGTGTGTGTGTGTGTGTATGAGGGCAGGCAGGAAGGGAGAGGAGGAAGGAAGCATTTCATTTACTCAGTTGCTCAGTTGAGTTGTCCCTCCCTCCACATGAACCCGGAATGCAAAAGCAGGTCCCTGTGTTGTATGTGGACTGCACCCCAGGCAAGAGCCAAACACCTGAGTCATCAGGGTGTGCCAAGATAATATTTTATTGTGATTATATTGAGAGAAGCAGGAAGGAAAGTATCCTGAGCATTTGGTCCCAGCTGTGGGAGGGGACAGAGAGCCAAAGCCCCAAGTACAAGGTCAGGTTCAGAGGTTCATGGGGTCTCCTTGTAGGTCCTTGTCAAGCAGAGGGGGGCCCAAGAGCACAGCCCCCAACAAAAGCCCTGATGCTCCGCAGTCAATGCTGGGAAAAAAACTCCCTGCTGCCCCTCAGGGAGGACACGGGGTGAGAGCAAGACTTCCCCAGAGGCTGAAAGCTGATCCAGGCAATGGTCAAATGTGGGGGTGGTCTCGGGACCCCTGAGTCAGCCACCTTCTCAGCACAGTGTGTCCTCCCAGCTGATTTCTCCCAAGCTCTCACCATTAGCCAGCATCTCCTTTTGGGTATTTCTCTGGGCGGTGCCAGCGGCCACCCCTTGCGCCCCCACCAAGCTTCTCCACCCCAGTCTCCCGCTAGGACAGGGCTGGCAGACTCTGCGTTTGTTGACCTCTGTGTTTGCCACCGGACCCGCGTCTTAACAGGTGACAGGGAAGGACAGGAGGGCGGGTGGGTCTGTTGGGGGCGCTGGGGAGTCCTCACGCCCCAGCCCCTGTGGGCTCAGCAGAGCCGCCAGCACACGGGAGGCAACCACCCCAGATGCAATTTGAATGTAAAGCTTCAAATTAAAGCAGATATTTGTCCCAGTTACTGGAAACCCTTAAGTATGTTTGGAATAACTTGGGTTTGTGTCTCTTTCAACGACAATTTCAGGACTTCTTAAATATAGGTGAAATTCCTCCAAAGAAAATTAAGTGTCAAATACCCGAGGGATTTTGAGGATTTGCTATGAAGAATGTAAGTTATCTCGATATTTATTAAATATGAATGACACCCTGAAACATTTTGGATATACCAGGTAAATATCAATTATTTTACATTTTATAAAACCCTTTTTTTTTTTTTTTACCTACCCACTCATTTCTTTTCCCTCTTTAACGTGACCGGGATGCGGCGGGGCTGCCCTTCTTGCTAGCGGGCGTTCAGCTCTGGCCGATCGAGCTGAGCTGAGAGGGAGCTGTCCTCGGGCTAGCGGGTGTCCCTTTGTAGAGACCTGGGACCCCTTTGGTGTACAGGGTTAGGGTTCCCAGGGGACACGGGTGACGCCGGTGGCTGCATGACTGGGGGCAGGGACGCAAAGTGCCCAGACCTCGGGACCCCAGCCCGTGGCACCGGGGTTGGAAAGTCTGGGTGCGGTCAGCCCCCCAGGGCTCGCTCTGCTCTAGGTGCTGTTGCAAGCCCCACGTCAATCGCCCCGGAGCCCTGGACGGTCTGGGGAAACCTGGGCCACGCTCAGAGCCGCCCCCGAGGAGTTGGCGCTGCAGACAGGGAGGCTAGGGCTGCGGGACCGCGGCTGGTGTCCGGACCCACAGGCTGGGCTTGGGGACCTGGGTTCGGGGCTCAGCACCCTCGGCTGAAGCTGGACGCTGCAGCGCCGGGTGGTTATGGGTGGGTGCTCAGCAAGGTCAGTGTGGGCTGAGCCCACGCGTCACTCGAGTAGGGTTCAAAGTCGGGGACCGAAACAGGCTGTCCTGCTGGTCTAGGGTCCTGGGTGCGGCCGGCCGAGACCCGGGTCGCAGTTCGGGAACCCTGCGGAACCCTGAAGCCGAGCCGCCGCTGCCATCCGCTCCGTTCCCGCCCCCGACGCCCAGAGCTCCGGGCAGGCCCAGTGCAAACCACGCTCAAGCTCCCAGAAGACCCCCGTAACACACCCCTCATGGATCCCGCAATGCCCGCGCATCGTCTCCCGGCCACCGGCGACTACAGCTCCCGACAGGCACCGCGCCAGCCGTCCCCGTCTGCCGGCTGCACCTGCGCACACGCCATCAGCTTCTACAATAACCCGTGGGCAGCCCTGCCTCTCGTCCCACCACTGAGGACTACAGCTCCCGACAGGCGCCGCGCGCGCCGCGACTACAGCTCCCGGCATGCCGCGCAGGGCCGCGCGGCGGGCGGGACCCCGAGGACTGCGGGTGCTGCGGCTGGGCGGTCGGCCCTAAGACTCAGTGAGGCTTGTTCCCCGCAGTCGCATTTCGAACCTGCTGGATGGAGCCTTGTCCTGGGGTTGGGGGCCCTCGCGAGGCTACAGGCCGGGCGGGAAGGGGTTTGAGCAGGTGGAGGTGACAGAGAGGCGGGGCGCCCTACTGGGAAGGGGTCTGAGCAGGTGGAGGTGACAGAGAGGAGTGTCCCCTGGGAAGGGGTCTGTGCGGGAGGAGGTGACAGAGAGGAGGAGTGTCCCCTGGGAAGGGATCTGAGCGGGAGGAGGAGGTGACAGAGAGGAGGAGTGTCCCCTGGGAAGGAGTCTGAGCAGATCAAGGAGGTGACAGAGAGAAGGAATGTCCCCTGGGAAGGGGTCTGAGCAGGTGTAGGAGGTGAAGTGTCCATTTGGAACTGGGGCATCTGCCAGATTCAGAGATAAAGCTCGTAAGCAGCCGTGTTCTGCAAAAGAAAAGCTTAGTGTGACGGAAAGCTCTTGGCCTCCTTCAGCTGTTCTGAGAGCAAAGCTCCAGGGCTACTGCAGCAAGGGGATGGTGACATCTCCCATACAGCCTCCTTGTCCTGGAAATGGGGACCTGGCGACACTCAGCTGCACATGGGAGCTGGCCTTGCCCCTGCTCCTTCCCCATTGCCATCCTTGCCTGTCCCTGATCTGATCTGTCCCTGACCGGTCCCTGCCCCTGTCCTGTCCCATGCGGAGAGTCGGCTCCTTCCGGATGAGACAGGACTGCTCCTGGCAGGCTCCTGTGACACCCCAGGGAAGAACAAGGCCTCCTTGTTAGAGTTCCACCACCGCACAAAGGGGCTGGCAGCCAGTGGTGCGGGAGTGTGAGTCAGGGGCCACCAGACAAAGGAGCCAGGAGGGTGCCTGGGGAGGTTGCTGGGCGGACCTGCTGCAGCCCAGGGACCCAGACTGGCAGAACCCCCAAAGGCCCCTCCCAGAGGAAGTGCCTGCACACCTGCTGCAGCCCGGAGGAATTCAGAAAGATGCTGGCATCAACCCACAGCGCCCAGCACTCCCCTTCACCCACCTCAACGGTGCTGTGCGCCCCTGTGAACACCAGAGGGCCGCAGTCCCAGGCGTCCTCCCAGCTGGCCTCTCTGAATACATCCCCTGACAGAGTTCTCCCATAAGAACAGGCCCGAACCCACCACCCAGACCTCGCCACAGTCCAGCGTGGGTGCCCCTGGGTGCAGCTGCTTCCCCCATCCCACTTCCCGGCCACCTTCCTCACTGACCAGAGAATCCTGTGAAACGCTGTGAGACCACGCCTGCTCTGTCTACTGTCCCCAGCCTCACTACAAGCTCTGTTCTGCCCCAGTGCCTTTGCACAGCCATGCCCTCCAGCCCACACCTTGACTATAGGTCTCTGCCTGTGTCCCTAGGTTCTGCTCTTCTTGTCTTTGCTAAAAGGGCATCCTGGGACTGTGGGATCCCTGCCCCACCTCACCCCCTCAGACACCCCTTCCCGGTGTGATCACAGACGCCCCCAGACCCAGCCCGTATCCTCTAGGTCGCAGGGAGACTGAACTGGAGGACTGATTCTGGATTAAAAAACAACAACCAAGGCCCCCCCTGCACTATCCAGCACTGCGGCCTCGTGGGGCCACGTGCTCACTGTGGCCAGTGCTGAGACTGAGCTCTGCATCCAGAGCAGTGGGAGTTTGAAGACCGAGCAGGAGAAAAGAAGCAAAAAGCGCCCGTCTATAACTTGTTTGCTGAAATGATCAATTTTGAGTGCACCGGTTAAATAAAGTGTGTTATTACAACTAAAAAGGCTGCTAAGAACTTGACCGTTATGTCTGCTGGTGGGATTCTGCACCCCACCTGCCCGCAGCGTCTCAGTGGCCCCAACACCCAGCACCAGCACAGCCTGGCACACGCCAGGTGTCTCATCCCAAGTCCAGATGCAGGTCCGTTCAGGTACAGGGCAGAGGACTGACCACATGGCCACCGGCCCCGTGTGCAAGTGGTTAAGGAAACAAAGAGGTGAGAGGGCTTTGGGGACAGTGATGTCTTCAGAGGGCAGGTGAGAGGGGACGGGGCGGCACTGCCATAGGAAGGACACCAGCTCTGGTCAGCGCGGTTGCTCCACCCTTAGCCTGCGGCGTGTTAGGAGGCCTCGTGACAAAGCGGAGAGCGGTTTTCCCAACCTACGTGACCACAACGTCTGAAGGAGCTGGGGGTCCTGCCCCAGGGGTGTTCCCAGACTCGGCCTGCGCACACCACCTGCACTGAAAAGGGCCGCGGAGACCCCGCCAGGTCTGCAGAGACTGACCCCCACCCAGAAGACCCGCGGGGCCCCCGCAGAGACCCTGCTCCTGCCTTGGAAACCAGCTCCACCATGGTTCCAAGCCCTGTTGGGGATGCTCCTTACGTGGCAAAGACGACCAGCGACTCAGCCCCGGCCACCCTAGCATCTCCAGGGAGCACCTAACTCACAATCCAACACAACTCGAGACCCTCTCAGCCAGCCCGCCCCGCCCCGTGGGCCACCCCGGAATCCATCCTGCCAGCAGGTCCAGGCGCTCAAGCCCCGTCCTGGGGACGAGCTCAGCTCAGTACCCCCACTCACGACGTGGAATCCGCCCACAAAGCCTGGATTTGAACAGTCCCAGAGTCTGCCCCTTCCTGCCTCCTGGGGGGCGGGGGGGGGGCGGGCATCGGTCCTAATCCTCCTCTCGCCCCCGCCGCCGCCATCCCAGCACAGAACGCATCACTCCATCCCCCCCCACTACCCGCCCACATTTCCAGCCCCCCTGAACTCCGCAGCCCTTCCTCCTTTGCAGGCCCTTCAGTCCCCCACCAACGCAGCCCTCCCCTGCACCAGCTGCCACCCATGGCCTTCTCCCCGCGGTCCCCAGGGGGCGCGCGTGAGCCCGAGCCGCCGTCCAGCTCCGCCTCAGGCCCCCAAATCCACCTCCCAGTGACGCCGCGTTTTTCCCGGATGGACCTGCCGGTACTCCAGCCCCTCAGTCCGGGCTGCATCCCAACTTGCCGGGGCAGAGTGCCCGGAACCTTTGCACGGCCTGCCCGTCTGGAACATTCCACCCGTCCCCCGTCACCACATCTGTCTGCTCCAATGCCCCCTTCTCAGGAGGTTTCCACATGCCCCGTTTGAGCACAAATCTCCCCAACCATGTTATGCCCTTAAGTGTCTGCCTCTTCCATAGGCGCCAGGAGGGTGTTGCTGTGTCTGAACTCTGGGCACACACTTGGTAGCTGTGCAAGCTCTCCTGCCAGCTCTCCCGGCCCCCTCGGGTCCAGGGCACTGTGGCACCCACAGCTCCCAGGGGCAGCAGCTGCCCCCTGGCCCCCGCTTCGTCCAGCCAGGCCGCCCCTTCCATTTCTCACTTCCAGTGGTGCCCTGCCTTGGGTGGACTAGTTCGCATGTGCTCTGAGCCAGCTCACACGACAGGAGTTGTGTCCAAAGCAGCTGTGACCGCAGGTCACTGGGAGGCTAGGGGAGCATGTTGAGGTTACCAGGCCCGTGTGTCCAGCCAGCGTCACAGGTTCATTCCTGTTAGCTGTGGGCTCTTTTGACTCCACTGTGGCTGTGCGTGGAACAGGTGCACATACAGGTGGAGACATCTGCGTGGGGCGAGGAGGAGGCGACGGTAGAGCGGGGCCCCTAGTGGCCTGGGCTTCAAAGGCTCAGACGGACCCGACTGGGATGAACGGGCGTGAAGCTGGGTTCTGGCTGGGCTGGGCAGATTTTTCCACACCACTTCGGGCATCCGCGTGGATTTACCACACCCAGAATGCTGAGCTGGCTTTACTCTGAGAAGCACTTGAATTTACATTGGAATGAAATCCAGTTTGAGCGGCTCTGCTATCGGGTTGCTGAGGGAACCACGGCTGGTCACCGTCGCTGTCTGTTTCCCTGTAAGGCAGCCCCTGCCTGAGCCAGGCACTTTGGCCAGTGAATGGGACACAGAGCAAGCGTGGGAGCCCGAGTCCAGTGACCTCACACAGGCATTCCTCGCCTGAAGTGTTGCTCCGTGCAAGGAACAGCAGGTAGCAGCTGCCGTTTTCATTCCAGTGGTTTCTACCTATCCTGTCTTTTCCATTCTTTTTGCTCCTCGCTTCTTATGGTGGAAACTTAGGTCATTGATTTTTTTTAAATTTTTTTTTTTTTTTAAGGAAAGGTGTGGGCAGGAAAGAAATGGATAGGCAGGCAGGAAAGGAGAGAAAGAAGAAACACTTTAGTTTTTCCTCTTGGTCCCCGCCCCCCTGCCCCCAGCGCCTTGACCTGGGGACCCGTGTCCCTACACTGCAGTGGACCCACTACACCACCAGGGTGCGCCATTCTTTTCCAACAAGCACCTCAGGCTGTAACGTTTTGAACAGAATCAAGTAGTGCGATCGGGCGGCCTAGTGGCTTAAACCAGGCACAGGCCACACACATCCCCAGGTCCCAGGCCCAAGACCTGGGAGAATACCAGGGATGAACAACTGAATAAATCGTTCCTTCCTCCTCTCATGCTGCCCTGCCTGCTTGGCTGCTGGTTCTCATCGTGCCTCTACCTTTCCTCTAAAAATATGTGTCTGTGTCTTTTAAAGAGTTAAAGGACAGAATGCATGAAAATTACGTAGTGGAGTAAATTGCATGGTATGTGCATTATAAGTCAATAAAACTGTCAAAGGGCCTGAGACACAGCAGAAAGCAAGAAGGCCATGGAAGCGACTGGAATTTATTTCCACCAGTGAAGTTTCCTGGAGCCCCTCCTGGAGCTGGCGGTGGGAATCAACAGTCTCTCCATCGGGCGGGGAATCCCTGCTGGCTTCGGGGAGGTGCCAGTGCTCCTCCCTGCTGTCCTTGCTCTGCCCCAGGGCCTTTGCACGGGTGTCTCTTCCCTTGCCAGCCTCTGTGGGCCTTATCTCCTGGCGCTGCATGGCCACTGTGGGCCTGTTCACGCCTCCCTGTGTGCTGTCTGCTTGTTTCTTCATTCAGTGCTTCTGTTCTCTGCCTCCTCCCTGGGGAGCACAGCTATTTATCTCTGCTCTGTTCCTGTTACGTCCCACCAACTGAGATGGAACCCGGCAGCACTACGAGCTCTGTAAATGCACACGCCTGAGAGCGTCTACCTTGGACTTGCAGCTCCTGAGAGGCAGCCCAGTCACTGGCCTGGGGCCATACCTCAGTTTCCGCCCCGTGAATTGGGGCCATGGCCTCAGTGGTGAGGCTGTGGGTGTTGAGTTGGTGGCTCCCTGGGGCCTACTCTGGCCTGGCTGCCCAGCTCGGCCAGCTCCCCGGAGACCAGCTCTGCTGACACCGGATTCTTCCCTGGACGGCCCTGCCACCTGGCCGACACTTGATCCCAGACCCACTTCCAGGCCTCTGTCCAGGACCAGTGCTCCAGCCAGCACCCCAAGGCTCCCAGGCGTGGGACAAGGGGCTATCTGTGCGTCCCCACGAGGGTGTGGTGTGGAGAAGGCTCAGCCCACGTGCAGAGCTGCCAGGGTGCCCGGTGCTGCCAGGCAGGCACAGCCGCCACGCTTGCTACGGAGACGGGTGGTCCCGCCATGGGGACGCTCAGCTGTGACCCTGCCCGGGGGCCAACCGGCCGGCGGGCCACAGGCTGCCAGATTCCAGAGACGGGCCTGCGCAAGTCCTGTGGGGCGGCCACCCTAGAGACCGGTAGGCAGCCCCTGGGTGCAGGGGACCATGCTCCACTCCCCCAGCTCACTGGGGCTCCTGGAAGGTGCTGGGAGCCCTTCCCCAGGCCGGAGCCCCGTGACCGTCCGTCCTTCTCCAGGCCTCGGCTTTTCTCTGGGTCTTGCCTTCCCGCGCCCGTACGGGGTATGCTCCGTCCCAGAACCCGTGCTCTGTGCCGTGTCTAGCCTCATGCCAGACGGCCGTGCACACAGGCCCAGGTGTGGGGGCAGCAGAGCTCATAGGACCCCAGCAACTCGGGATGTGGGGCTGGGGAGAGACTGGGGTGCGTGAGGGATCTTTCTGTGCTGCCTTTAACTGTGGGACTCAGTCAGAGCCCGCCTGTGCCTCAGTTTCCCCACCTGCCAGGAAAGAGTTGTCAATGTCTGGTCGGTGTCCCCCTGGTGACAGGGGTCTGTGTCCCCACCCACGACAGTCATCTGTGTCTGTTCTGTGTCCTCCTGGTGACAGTGGGCTGTGTCTGGTCGGTGTCTCCCTGGTGACAGGGGTCTGTGTCCCCACCTGTGACAGTCATCTGTGTCTGCTCTGTGTCCCCCTGGTGACAGGGGTCTGTGTCCCCACCTATGACAGTCATCTGTCTACTCTGTGTCCCCCTGGTGACAGTCATGTGTGTCTGCTCTGTGTCCCCCTGGTGACAGTGGGCTGTGTCTGGTCTGTGTCCCCCTGGTGACAAGGGTCTGTGTCCCCACCTGTGACAGTCATCTGTGTCTGGTCTATGTCTCCCTGGTGACAGGGGTCTGTATCGCCACCTGTGACAGTCATCTGTGTCTGCTCTGTGTCCCCCTGGTGACATGGGTCTGTGTCCCCACCTGCGACAGTCATCTGTGTCTCCCTGGTGACAGTGGGCTGTGTCCCCACCTGTGACAGTCATCTGTGTCTGCTCTGTGCCCCCCTGGTGACAGTGGGCTGTGTCTGGTCTGTGTCCCCCTGGTGACAAAGGTCTGTGTCCCCACCCGTGACAGTCATCTGTGTCTACTCTGTGTCCCCCTGGTGACAGGGGTCTGTGTCTCCCTGGTGACAGTCATCTGTGTCAGCTCTGTGTCCCCCTGGTGACAGTGGGCTGTGTCTGGTCAGTGTCCAGGCCTGGGCAGGGAGGTGGCTCTGGCCCCTCTCTGTGACTCACAATGCCGGTTCACTCCCCCTGCCTCTGTGGGAGGCAGTACCTGCCCCCCTCACCACCTTGACACGGAGGCGGCAGGGACCCAGGTCGGGGGCACTGGGGCTGCCCGGGGACTGTCCTGCCTCTCAGGTGACCAGACCCGGATGTAATGGTGCTCTGGGTCGCAGGTTCTGGCCCTGGATTGTACAACCTGCCATCCACTGTGGGCTACACCCATCACGACTGCACCAGGGCCGCCAGTCCTGCCTACTCGCTCCTCCGGAGGCCCAGCGAGGGTAAGGCTGGGGCGGCCCGAGCCCCCGCTCTCCCATTCCTTCCTCACCTGCCAGTCCGATCTCCACTGGGTGCAGTGGGAGGGGGCGGCCCTCGACCCCACTGGCTGTGTGGCCTTGGGGACACTGCTGAGTCTCTCTGGTCCTGTCCCAAAGTGGTGCGGGAGAAGGAGTGTGTGGCGGTCAGGACCCGCCCCGGCCTCTGCTTTGCAGATGCCTTGAAGCGCTGGGCCAGCTGCCTGACTGCTCGGTGCCTCTGTTTCCCCTCCAGTGATGCACTCCTAGTGCTCGCTGGAAGGTTCTGGGCCCCGAGCAGCCTGTTTGCCTATCAGCCGTCCCTCCCACTGCTCGACCGTGGTGAGGTCACAGGAGGAGTTGTGTGTGCAGGCAGGGGCGGTGGCGGAGTCCCCACTTGTCTCTGCTCCTCCCCGCCAAGACAGCTGTCTGAGCGAGCTGTGTCTGCCATCTGCAGTGTCCTTGGCACGTCCAGTGAACTGGGCCTTCACAGCCCTCCTGCCCATCCCATCGCCCCATTTTCTGGGGCTGCCCCGAGGTCCCTGGCCAGCCAGGGAGCAGAGCTCCTTCCACGTGCACGGAGGTTTGTGGGAAAGGTGCTGCCCTAGGGGCAGAGTCAGCAGCCACTCAGCTTTCAGAGCACCAGAAATGCCAGATCCCAAACTCATGGAGCTGCAGGGGCCCAGGAACAGTGAGGGACTTGGTGTTATTCAGGTCAGGGACACAGTGCCAGAGCGGATGGGGTTCCCGGGTCCGATCCTTTTCACAGGACACACCCTGGGACAGGGGGACGACAGGCTGGGGAGTCAGGGCCGGACTGGTCAGTGTGGACTTGTCCGGGGAAGCCTTCTCAGAAGGGGTGGCATAGGATCTGGGCTTTGTAGGATGAATAGGAGTCTGGTGAGTCTCCCAGGAGATGGGCTCGGGTGGAGCTGTCCACATAGGCAGAGGCATCAAGGTAGGAAATAGTGTGAGATGCCGCCTGCGTTGCAAGCGTGCTTCATGGATGTGAACACACATGTAGGATATAAGCCGTTAATACAGGCCAAACCCACTAACAGGCCCGCTGTCGCGGTCCCTGTCATCGACCCCAGTGACTACGTGCCAGGCCCTGGACTGCCCCCTTCCAAGCCTCAACTTTTCCTTCTGAATCTCTCCTCCCAACGAGAAGAGGACACAGAGGACACACCAGAGATCCCCTGCTGGAACTTGCAACCTTGTGGCCCTCTGACCACCCCACGCACTGATCCATGTTCCCCAATTCATCCTGCAAAGCCCTGAGCCTCTGCAGGCGCCCACCCGACAGCCAGGGCAGGGCCCCAGCATCCTGTCGGGGTCTTTGACTCCCTGTCCTGGGTGGGTCTGGGGGGTGGGCTGCTTCGAGCTGAGGGGCACCAGCAGGTCCTCATGCCCGGCTCCCCTCCCAGCATCTCCTCAGGACACTGGCCCCGGGCCGGTCTACTTCTTGGACCCGAAAGTCACCCGCTTTGGCCGTAGCTGCACCCCTGCCTACTCCATGCAGGGCCGGGGCAAGTCTTGGGGTGAGTATCCGACGGGGCTGCCCCTGGGGCCCTGCCCCTGCTTTTCCTTTCTCAACCCCCAATGTCTGCTGAAGCCCAAGGCACGCAGAGAGGGCGGCGGGGCAGCAGGGACTGGTAAGCGCCCCGGTGTCTCCTAGCCTTCAAGCCGCTGACTTCACCGACATGCTGGTGTTAATTACCCAGTTGGTAGCCCATCCATCTCCACCCACGGATGGACCTGTCCAGCCATCCACCCGCAATCCACCCATCTGAGATCCATCCACCCATCCACCAACCACCACCCACCACTCATACCTCCACCACTGACCAGTCATCTCTCCACAGGCCCATCCATTCTTCATTCGCTCCATCTACTCACACCCACTTCTCAGTCAAACAAGAATTACGCCAAATGCTAGCACTGAAGCTCTGACAGACATGTCCTTGCTTTTCAGGAGACTCCACTGGGGGTCATCCCACACGTGTGACGGCTGGGAGAGGGGGACCTGGGGAAGAGAGTGGGGAGCCTTGTGACCTGGGCTGGTTTGGGGCAGAGCAGCTCCTGGGAGTGGGGATGGGGTGGAAGGCACGCTGGACGCAAGGCTGGGCTTGCGCGCAGGCCTGGAGGTTGGGAAGAACAGAGGCGGGCAGGCAGGAGGGGAGATGCGCTGCTGTCTACTGCCACCCTGCTCTTCCCACAGGTCTGGAGGTGACGCCAGGCCCCGGGGCCTACAGCCCGGAGAAGGTGCCCCCTGTGTGCCAGCGGACACCGCCCGCCTTCACCCTGGGCGCCCGCCTGCGCCCGCCGCCCCTTGATACCTCCGTCCCTGCCCCTAACGCCTACACCCTACCCTCGCTGTGGGGCGCCCAGATCTTCACCAAACCCAGCAGCCCCAGCTACACGGTGCTGGGCCGCACGCCCCTGCGCCCCCCGCAGGACCCCGCAGATATCCCAGGCCCGGGGCAGTACAACAGCCCTGACCCCAACGCCTACCGCCAGCGCCGGCCTGCCTTCACCATGCTGGGGCGCCCCCGCGCCGTGCGCCCCCCGGAGAGCACACCTGGCCCCGGCTCCCACAGCCCCGAGCGGGTGACTGTCACCAAAGCCAGGGCCCCAGCGTTCACCATGGGTATCCGCCACTCCAGACACGCCATCACCATGGCCCCGGACACTGGGCCCTGATGCTCCCCGCCAGCGGGGTACGGCCCCTCCTGGGCCTGGCTCTGGCTGGGGTGGGGCTCAGAGAAGTGGGGGAGGGCGACAGCTTGTCCTCACCCTGTGCTGAACCGGCGGAGGTCCTTCTAGGTCACCTGCTTCCTCCTGTCCCCGGAGGCTGTGACCCCGTGGCCTGGTCAGGGTGAGTCTCCATCCATTGCCCCAGTTCTCGCCCAGTCAGCCCAGGCCAGGCCCAGATAGGTGCACACTGTGGCCGGATGAAGCTTCCTGTGTCCTAGAACTGGGCAGGCATCCGCCCATCAGGGCCTGGGTCCTGGACAGACACAGCTCGGGTTTCTGCCAAACTGGCTTCTCCTGGCCTCTCCTGAAACAGCCCTTGCGCCCCCTTTCCCTGCACCCGCCTCTAGCTGCATACTAATAAATCTGTGGCGCCCCAGCTGCTGGCATTTCCCGCCCTCATGGACCTAACCCACCATCTGTCCGTTACAGGTCCAGCTCTGCAGGCTCCAGGGGTGGGGGGGTACTGGGTCCAGATGGGACAAGAGGAGGATCCAGGGCAGGGTGACCCAGGAGGGTTCTGGGGACCTGAGTTTTGGAGGGTGTCTAGGTGTCTGATGCATTCTGACATCCACCACAGTAGGTGACCCCACCGCCATGTTCCAGGTATTGATAAGGATCTTCTAAGTGTCCTGAAGAGTCAGGAGACAAGTGATGTTTACCACGAGGAAAGGGGCTCTGGAGAAGTCACCCGACACGCCTCAGTGCCTCTGAGCCTGTCTGGTGCCAAGATTTGAATCCTGGCCACAGGGCTGTGTTCCGGAGGTTCTTCTCCAGGGACAAGAAGGAACCTACGTGACGGCTGTGATGACACTTGGGCTCAGACCTTACAACCCTCTGGTCCACAAAGCCCCTAACCAGGAACTGGGGAGAGAGAAGGTGGCCCCGGGGGTGACACAGCAGGCAGGACCCAGAGAGCCCCTGGGAGTGTCCTCTCCTTATTCTGTCTTCTCTCCAGCCTGGGGATCTGGGCTAGAACCCACACCCCTTATGACTAGAACACACACCTGGACCCCTGCGCGCACACGGCGGGGTGGGAATACAGGCCCCGCCCCACCCCGTCAGGCAACCGTCCATCTGCACACAACATACATAGCCTTAGTGCGGCCGCAACAGACACGGGCGCGCCCAGAAGAGGGGCCCCCCGCAGACCAGCAGGCCGCGCCCTCTGCCCACACCTGCGCGGCACCTGCACCCGGCGACACGCCCCCGCCCCTTTTTCCCCCGCCAATGCCACCTCGCCCTCCTAAAGCCCCCCACAATCCCCGCCAGACTAAAACCCACCGGCCCCACCGATCACCTCCGTGCCCTCACCTGCCCCAGCCCCCGCACCTCGGAGGCCAATCGCGGCCGCGCCTCCCTACCCCACCCCCACGCCTCCGAGGCTGTGAGCTCATCTGATTTATCGATCCGCCCGGGGGCCTAGCGCTCCTCGCCACCTGCCCGCGGCCCCTCCCTTTGTTTCCCGGCAGCCAGGCCGCCCGCCCGGGGGCGGGGCTGCAGGGGCGGTGGCCGGGACCGGTGTGGGGCTGGCTCTGGGGTGACCCTGAAGTCCCGTTTCTGGTGCTTGAGAATTAATCCTTGAGGCCTGGGCGGGGCGGTAAGGCTGGGGCCGCGCGGACGAGGTAGGGGAATTCAGTGGGGTCGAGGCCGGACAGGGCTCCCTGGAAAGGCAGGCGCCCACCGCCCTCCAGCCCGAGTCCCAGGTGCCAGACGGGAAACTGAGGCCCGGGCTAAGGCAGCGAGGGGAGGCTCGGCTCCGCCCATCTCCGAGGCTCCGGGGCTCGAGTGTCCGCCGGGCACTCCGCACGCCCCGCCTCGCTCTGGGCCTCCGTTTCCCCATCAGTCAGAAGGAGAGAAAGGGAGCGGTTCCCAAGTCCCAGCTCAGTCCCAGGATCTTGGGCGGCGGACAAGGGGCCGCGGAGGCGGGTCGCGCCTGGATCCGGGTTCGAAACCCAGCTTTCTCCCTGCTGCTGGATCCGACTCAGCGCCCGCGCCCGCGGCAGACTTCGGTGTCCCCAGCTCTGCGTCAGGCGCCTGGACGCCTAGGGCCGGGGTCCCAGGGGCGCAGCCCCCCGCGGCTGCGCGCTGGGCCGGCGGATGACATCACCGGGCCGGGGGCGGGGAGGGCCGGCAGCGAGCGCAGGGCCTCGGCGGCGCCAGGCGCAGCGCCCGGTCGGCTCGGTCCGGCGGCCGCGGCCATGACGCAGGGTCCGGGCGGGCGCGCGCCGCCCGCGCCCCCCGAGCCCGAGGCGCCCACCACCTTCTGCGCGCTGCTGCCGCGGATGCCGCAGTGGAAGTTCGCCGCCCCCGCCGGTTTCCTGGGTCGCGGCCCGGCGGCGCGGGCGGCGGGGGGCGCGGAGGGCGCGGGGGCCGCCGACTCGCATCCCGAGCCGGCCGGCCCGGCCGGCGTTCCCGCGCTGGCTGCTGCGGTCCTGGGCGCCTGCGAGCCGCGCTGCGCCGCGCCCTGCCCTCTGCCGGCGCTCAGCCGCTGCCGGGCCGCGGGGGCGCGCGGCGCGCGGGGGGCGGCCGCGGTCCCTGACACCGCCCCCGACGACTGGATCCGCAAGGGCAGCTTTATCCACAAGCCGGCGCACGGCTGGCTACACCCAGACGCCAGGGTCCTGGGGCCCGGAGTCTCCTACATCGTGCGGGTGAGTGGGCCGGCCGGGACCCCGGGCTCCCTTCTGCCCCACACCCCTGGCCTGGGGTCCGGGCTCCCCACCGCCTGCCTTTTTTTGCAGCAGCCCGTACCCCGTCAGCCAAGCGTCTCCCCTCCCACTGCCCGGACCCCCAACTCCGATCCCCGCGTGCGGGGTCGGGGTTCCCACGGCGTCACGTGGGGAGGGGCGGGGAGAGGGCGGCCGCGGCGGGGGGGGGCACGCATGCGCAGTAGCCCCCCCTGCGGGGGGGCTGCTTACCAGACCTTGTGGGAGGGGCGTGTGTGCCGGGAGCGTAGTCAGCAGAGGGCCTGGCGCCGGTCAGAGGCTGGGGCCCCAGATGCGAGACACCAGAGCAAGAGCTAAAGTGTGGCGTCAAGATGCCGGTATTTATTGATCCCCGTTTTTTATTATGAGACTTTCAAGGGCCAGAAAGTAGGGAATGGGCTAACATCGTATTCTCGGCTCGCCAGTCCGGCCCCAGCGTAGCGTGGACCCTGGGAGGTGGCCGTCCTGCGGAGGAGAGGCGCCCTCCACCCGCTGCTGGTGGCATTAAGACAGTGACTCCCGAGACCGCCCGCCGCTCCGCTGATCCTGGAAGTGTGTGTTTGCGCTTCTTGTCACATGTCCCAGCCTTCCTTACAACTGTCCCCAGCACCTCTGTCCCCTCCCGGGTTGGGTGTGCCCAGTGGACCTGGTTGGAAACAGGGCTTTCCCAATGGAACCACAGTTAAACACGGGGTGTGGGGGGATGACGGATTAAAGGTTTCCACATAGAAGAGGGAAGCTGGTCAGCAGACGGGACCAAAGTGTGGTGTCTGCGCAACCCGGGATCCCCAGGGTCTGTGTCTCCAGGAGCTGGAGAGGCAGGAAGGACCCTGGCCTGGGAACCCCACTGCGCTTCCAGCCGCCTCAGACTGTGAACTCCAGACGAGAACATTCCTGTTGTCTCTGTTCTGTGATGACCCCAGGAAAGTCACTCCCCCAATGCCTGGCGTTTTGGATGACCCAGGCAGGCACACAGAACCTCCCTCAGAGCGTCTGGGACCTGGATGAGACCTGGGTGAAACCTGGCCCTGGGGTCTTTGGGCTGGTCCGGCTCGCTTCCTGAGCCCTGGCGGCTGCATCCACAGCAATGATGTTGGAACAGGAACGTCTGGTGGGTGGTGCCGTGGCCAGTTGGCATTCGCTTGGGGCAAATCCTGCCTGCCCCGTGGTGGAAGGGAGGGTGGGAAGGTGGAACATTCATACACAGGGCTGGTGCAGGGTGCCCGGTTCCTCCGATGGTGGGGACGTTCCCACAGTGGGGAAGGAGTGCTGGGTCCATCTCGAGGGGCCTTTCCAGGAAGGAAGGAGCCTACAGGACGTGGTTATCAGTGCATCTGCCCAGTCTGCCCGTTGTTTGCGGCACCGTGTGCCTTCACTGTCGTTGAGGTGTCTGAGCTCTGTGTATATCCCGGAGATGAAGCTCTTGTCTGAAAGGACAACAACAAAACCATGTACTGTCACCTCACACCAGTGACAATGGCCTGGCTCAGAAAGACTAGAAACAGCAAGGTGGTGGGAATGAAATTAGCGCACCCTTTCTGGAAAACAGTCTGCAGATTCCTCAACAAAAGCGACATGGATCTGCTGTTCAATCCAGCAGTCCCGCTGCTGGACGTAGACCCAGAGAACACAAAACCGTGAATCAGAAAACAGGTCTGCACCCCTGTTCTCAGCAGCACAGTTCACAGCAGTCAAGACGTGGAAACAACCTCCCTGCTCGTCTACAGGTGATGGACAGAGAAGCTGTGTTCTAGAGCCTCCTGGGGTTCTCTGCTGCTGTTACAAAAAAAATGAGATTCTGTCTTTGCCACCTCCCAGATGGAACTGAAGGGGATCAGACTAAGTGGGTAAATGAGAGAGAAAAAGAGAAGGACAGGATGGTGTCACTCTTATGTGGAACATAAAGCAACAAACCAATGAACAGACTAACCTCTGCAAAATTCAGAAGATGCAAAACATGGCCGCCAGAGGGTGGGAGGGGTATGGGAAGGAGGGGCCCAGGTGGTGGTGAGGGCACTGGGGTTGGGTGTGTGAGATACTCGCAGACTGAGGTGCAAATCCGATACCTGAAATGCATTCAGCAATGCAGACAAAAGGAATAATAAAATGACTATTAAAAAACAGCGAATGCATGACGGAACAAGGTAGGAGATGGCAGATATGGGCAGTGATGTCAGTACTGAAGTGGTGAACACTGTCTCAGGAGAGGACATAGAAGCCCAGGCCTCCATGCCAGTCCTTGGGAAAGGGTTCCGGGCAGGTGTGGCCCGTTAAAAGGCCCAGTGGCAGCTGTCTCACTGACCTGCTAAGGAGACCGGGAGGCCAGGGCTTATGGGGGGGTGGTGGCAAGACCTGCAGCTATGTGACACGTGTGGGTTTGGCTAGTTTCAAGCAAGGTAGAGCTTGAAGTTTTGAAAGGATCTTTCTGGGGCCCTTGGAAGCCAGATGGGCTGGGGCCCAAAGGGCAGTAGAGAGAAGAGAAGGATCTGGGGAGCTGTGGGAAGGAGAGATGACCTGGACCTGGGCAGTTCAGGATGGGAGAACCCAGGAATATGGACACCTGCCGTCTCCCACACCCACATCCCCCATGCATAGCAAGGGCGGGTGGCTCTGCTGGTGTGGGGAAAAGTGTGACCAGATCCCGAGCTAATTCCTACCATGGAGGGTGACAAGCCAGTGGGCTCTGTCAGATACCAGGGTGGCCTCCAAAATGTCCCCGTCCTGGCCCCTGGGGACTCGTCCCCTCCTTGGAGAAGGGGCTCTGTGGGGGCATGGCAGGGAGGACCCTGAGAGGGGCGGGTCTTGGAACCCGGGGCCTCACAAGGGTCCTGAGAAGAGGAGGTCCAGTCAGACAGCAAGATGTGGAGCTGGATGTAAGGTCAGAGGAAGGAGGGGCCCAGGAGGCAGCTCCTCAAGGTCAACCCGCCCACGCTGGAAGGAGCCCGGGAGGGTCTTTGTGGCCTCCAGAATTCTCCGGGATAAATCGATGTTAAATTAGTGGTTACACTAGGGGACTCACCCCCCCCCCCAGCAGTACTGAGCTTCAAACCATCACATCCACCCAGAACTTCAGACATGACCATATCTGGAAGTGGGGCAGCAGGTGCAATGAAGTCAGGATGAGGCCATCCTGGCTCAGGGTATCCTGACTCCCAGTGACTGTGTCCTTCTGGGGGTACAGGGGGGCATGGGTGGGGATGCATGAAGCAGCCCCAAGCCCAGGATGCAGTACATGGCACTGAAGAGGCCAGAAGTGCCACCCTGGCTGCGATGACCCCGTGACACCTGGGTTTCAGACTTCTGAGCCCCCAGTGGTTTCAGCAGCAACTCCCAGCTGACACTTGACACTTTTGGCTGACACTTGGACCTTATCTGAAGGTATCTGCACAAAACTGTAATGAGAGTCTGTTCAAGAGAGTCAGGAGATGTTTTCAGTTCAAAGGCAAAAGGCAGGTTGTGGCCAGGGTTGGGCTGGCTCTAGAGTAGATTTATTTGATGGCTTGATGACATTCATGAAGACCCCGGCCTTTCTGTCTTTTTGAGCTGCCTTTTTTAGTGTGCTGACTTGGCTGTCCCTGTGGTCACAAAATGGCATCCACTGCACTGGGCATCACGTGTGGATCCAACCATGTCTTCTAGAAGAGAAAAGACTTCCCTCCTTTGAGTCTCTTTGTAATAAACTCCCATGTTCCTCCCCCCCACACACCCTACTGGCCAGCTATGACAAACTCCATTTACAGCCACACAATGTTGTCAACAAATTGGTGAGCCAGCAAGGTGCTGGGAACTTGTTACAGACATGCATTCTCGGGTTCCACCCGGCCTTCCCATTTGGAGACTCTGGGGTGGTCACTGCTGTGGGACCTCGGGGGCATTTTGTGACCCTCCACCCTGCAGTGAGCTTTGAGCATATACACATGTTCCTGCACAGCTGCTTCCCTAAAATCAATATGATGTCATAGAACAGTAGTAAGAGGAGAAATTCCTGACAGCGGTGATGTCAGTATGGAACAAAGGCCTCCAGGTCAGCCTGCTGCTCCCGTGACAGCCACAGAAGGCTCAGGCCACGGTCACCACTGTCTGAGACTTTTCAAGCAGTGACCAACTCTTGGCAAAATTGGAGGTCTTCTGTCAACGGATACACTCATCCCCCAATTCCACGTGTGTTAAAACCAGTAACAACCAAGAAATACTTGGACCAGACGTTTGGCCAATAATAACCATCACTCAACAAAAGTGAAACAGAATCGCCCTGTGGTCCAGCCAGGCAGAAGCCCAAGGGAGTGAGAGCAGGAGCTTGAAGAGAGATTTGTGCCACCTGTTCACGTGCCCAGCAGCACAGGGTCCGTGGATGAGTGGAGACACACCCTGTCCCTCCACACCCTGGACACTGTCACCCAGCCTTCAACAGGAAGGGGATTCTGATTCCCACTCCCACGTGGAGGGACCGTGAGGACAGGATGCTCTGTGACATCAGCCAGACACACAAGGACATGTCCTGTGGGGATACCCCTTCCCAGGAGGTCGCTAGGGAAGTCACAGTCACGGAGACAGAAAGGAGATGGTGGGGCCAGGCCTTGGGGAGGGAGGGAGGAGGGTCTGATGGGCCGAGTGACAGGTGGGAGGATGGAACATTCTGGAGCATTGTGGAAAGTTGTGACATAGGGTGAGTGATGAATGCCTCTGAGCCAAGCACTTGAAATGGTGAGGCTGGAGAAGGTCACATAATATGCATGTGCCACAGTAAAAAACAAGCAAAATCTGCCACCCAAACGAGCCCCCAGCTTGAGTGGCCCACACCACACAGTGACCGGTGTGCTAAGAGAAAGGACGCTGGACTCTGATGCACAGGATGCGAGGACTCAGGGAGGCAAAGATGGGGCAACTTGGCCTCCGGTCAAGGAGCCTCACAGGGACGGAGACTCTGCGACCCAGACAAGGACACCTGGGCCCAAAGCAGAGAAGGGACATCTGTTTATTTTCACTGCCCGGGGTGTGGCCCTTGCTGAGGCCTGTCTGGGAGGCCGCACACTTGGTTGAGGGGACATCCCAGTCAAGATCCCTTTTGTTTCCTGGAAAATTAGTATCTGTGAAAATGCACTTTTTTATGGGGGTGGAGGCAGACTTTTTTAAAATCGAGAGAGCACATTGTAGATCAAGTGTGAGGATGTCTCCTCTGCCCGAGGGTGTTCGTGACCGGTTCCCTGTGCACACAGCTGCCTTCCTGACACTTGTCAGCGTTCACAGACTCAGCTGATCAGCCGTCAGGGTTCACTTTGTTGATTCTTTATCTTCAGCATGCGAGAGGGAGACTTGGAGCCTGGGCAGAGTTGCTAGTTCCCAGCACATTCTCTACTTTGTTTGACAGTTCTCGCATGGATGGACCCCTTTCATCTGGGAAACTTTGTTTATGCTAATGGTTATTAGGTAAACACTCTTAGGGACCACACCAGAGGGTTGATGGTCCTTAATATGCACTTTCCCTCTTCCTCCTGCAAATAAAGAGGGGAGCTGTTATTTCATACCATTAACCCGACTCTTTTCAACTGTACAATTAAGTGGTTTTTAATAACTTCCCAGAGTTCTGAAACCATGACTCCCGAAGCCACCGTGTCCCCATACCCACACCACAGACTCATGCTCTGCTCCTGGGAATGTGAGCCTTCTGTGGCCAGTGCCCCACAAAGCTGTGTACACCCTGGGGCATCAACTCTGGGGGGCAGGGACAACAGCTGATTCTCTTCTATGTCCTAGATGAGTGACACATGCCTGGCCTGTGGTCCATGCTGCTTCATCCATCCATCATCTATCTTCCATCTGGCCACCCACCCATCCATTCCCATCCATCTGTCCATCCATCCATCCGTCTGTCCTCTCATCATCTCGTCATCCGTCCATTTGTCCACCCACCCATCCATTCATCATCCCTCTGTTCATCCATCCTTCCTTCCATCTGTCCACTCATCATCTCATCATCCATCCATCTGTCCACCCACCTATTCCCATCCATCAGTTCATCCATCCTTCCATCATCCACTCACCCATCCATCCACCCATCCAACTATCCTTCCAACATCTCTGCCCATCTGTCTACCATTCACTCATCCTTCTATCTATCCATCCATCCGCCCACCCACCCATCCATCCATCCTACCAGACAAAGAGAAGGCAGATAAATGTACTCTCTGCTTACACTCTCCCAACCCCCTCATCACCAATGCCCCCTCAACCACCCCTCAACCCTGAACCCCCAAGTCCTTGTCACCATCTCTTAGGCCACACACAGTGGTCGGTGATCTCGCTCTAACCCATGCTCTAACCCGCGCTCTAGCCAGTGCTCTAACCCGCACTCTGTCCCGCGCTCTAACCCTCGCTCTATCCAGCGCTCTAACCCTCGCTCTAACCCGCGCTCTGTCCAGCGCTCTAACCCTCGCTCTAACCAGCGCTCTATCCAGCGCTCTAACCCGCGCTCTATCCAGCCCTCTAACCACGC